>JAHWFP010261087.1:69773-86019 GCA_023313725.1 Lithobius niger
AGTAAATTCCTGAAGAATATATGAATACAGTACGCTCGAAAAGCCGGATAAAGCAGTAATGTATCATCAAATGCTTCAGTCGCCACCCCGAACCTTACGGGGCCACTAAGAGTTACCCCCCCCCCCCCTCTCATCACATCCCCGCTTGGCCTTGTTCCTTCCGACAATTTTCCCGTGCTGCTTTGCTGCAGTTTCATCAACGTGACAACACGACTAAAATGTTATAGCATAGTTTTGATAAAATACCAAACTGATATTTTATTAAACATACTTTCCATAGAACGCTTTTCACTTGTTCTTTTTCTCGTCGACATTAATTATAAATTTATTCAAAAATATGTAAGCATTACTATTTTTTTTATCCCTGAAAAATTAGTTGTTTCAAACTCGATTTCACACTCTTCGTTTAAAGGTTGGGGGGGGGGGGGGGGTTCCACTCCTCGTCCTCTCTTGTACTTAATTATTTACATCTTTCGATCTGTTCTAGTTGAACGTTTCGTGTGGCATCGGCTTTAAAATGAATTAAAATCTTAATGGCGTAGGGAGGGAAAGGTAACCTTTATCTGGACTACTCGACTGCCCAGTACGCTGCCCTTCTCTGCATTATGCATGTCCTAAAATATACTCGTCCTGTATATATGTATAAGTTACTATCCATGTACTCTTCTCCTTTCGCTGCCCCGTGATGATTGATGAGTCTTGGGGGCCTCCGTAGATCCTCTTTATCTTTTATCTTTATGGTTATGTTTTGAATTCCATCGTGCGTGAAGAATAGTCAAAGTGAAAAAGAGGGTGGGAAGGAAACTCGGGGACTCTTGCGTCTTTGCGGCTTCCGTTTGAAGCTGCTCCGCTCCAACATTTATGGTTTTTGAGTGGTTTTGAAGGGGACCTATGCGATTCCGTAGTTACGCTACAGCACCGGAAATGGCTTTCTCGCTCGCTGACGGTTTGCTTCATTACCGCTGCTTTTAGTGACGTACGGTGCAAAGAAGGGCCACAATTTGGGGGGGGGGAGTGGCACTGCCTGCCTCGGGGGATCCGGAGGGGTCCCAAACAAATGCTAATAACGGTCCGTTTTAAAAATCTTAATAAGTGGGTTAATACCCTAACGAAAAAAAAACTTTCCAAGTTCTTGAAAAGGAAGGGAACCCCATGCAGTTAATGGCCCAAATGCCTGAAATATAAAGAAAAAGAAAATTCCCCAAATGTAGCTTGAAGGTGACCCCGGTTCATGGTTTGCCCCTGGTGCCAGGGTGGGGGGGGGAGACACTGGTTTGTTCGTGGTGCAAAGCAGAATAAAGAAGTTTCCTTGCCAGTGCTGCCGTTGTTTTTAGAGATTTCAGGCATTTGAACCATTAACTGTATGCGGTCCCCTTCATGCAAATTTTAAGATTTTTTCTTTTTCTTTACGGCACTACCCAGCTTACTAGTATTTTCTGATTTTTCTGTGTATTCGTGTTCTGACTCTACTGTTCAGTGACGCCCGGACTGGGTTTGGGCCCCCTAAAAGTATGGAACCAAAAGCAGAGTCCGTCTCTTCTCTCTCTCTCTTTCCCCCACCCACCCACCCTAATTTCGGCTCGGTTTTGCACCAAACAACACTAAAAGAAGCGGTAATGAAGCGAACCGTCAGCGAGCGAGAAAGCCATTTCCGGTGCTGTAGCGTAACTTACGGAGTCTAGGTCCCCTTCAAAACCACTGAAACCCACAGTCCGGGCACCACCGGACAGTAGAGTCAGCACCTGAATACACGGAAAAATACCAATACGTGGGTTAATGGCCCTAAAGAAAAAAAAAATTCTGTAAAATTAGCTTGAAGGGGTCCAAATGCTAAAGGGTTAATGGTCCAAATGCTAAAATCTGAAGAAAAAAAATAAACCTCTCCAAATGTGGTTTGAAGGAGATCCCCAGTTAATGGTTGGTCCCTGGTGGAAAGCTGAATAAAGAAGCATCCTAACCGGTTCCGCCGTTGTCTGTCAGGTTACCACAGTAACATTTTTGCACTCCCTATCCAATTTGTTTCAAAATTTCTACATAATATGTCATGCCCTAACTGGGAATCTAGGCTTGTGAGTCAATAAAATTATGAAAATTCTTTAAACATTTATTGATGAAAACCCTTTGGGCTACGAGGTTCCAGAAGTTTTAACTATGCAAATACGTAGAACTGGCCCACCACCGGTTTAGACCCAACGTAGAGGTACTATTTATTCCTATACCTGTGACAATGAAAAGTTTTAAGTGAAATTTTTTCAAATACGTTTCATTTCTTTGAAACTTTCACGTGGTCTTGAAATATTTCAAAGAATGTTTAAAATTTATTGAACATTCTACAAAAAAAAAGACCCTATAGCAGGGATGCTGCCGGTGTGAAAAAATGTGAAAAATGTGAAAATTTGCTACTGGCAAAATAATATGTGAAAAATGTGAAAATATGTGAAAAATACGAGTGTTGGTGCGAAAAAAAGGCAAAACGCACAAACAAATTAAAAACAATCAAATTATTCGCCCTAATTTTGGGCCTGGGATGACGTAGGCATGCCTGTGGTTAGAACACACAAAAGAAAATTGGTTGGTTTACGGGCGGAGTCGCTTTAAATTTGCTTTCCCACTCTCGAGTGAAATTACAGGCGAATTACAATGGAAAAGAAAAATTGTTATTAAAGAAATGTGAAACTGGTGATATATGAAAAGGAAGAAATAGTGATATGATAGTAGGTACGTGAAAAATATGAAAAAATAAAAAACAGGTATGAGAAAAATGTGAAAAAATGAAAAACATTTTGTTTAATTTTTCTACTTGTTCATGTTTGCCACTTTAGTCTGATACCTTGTTGCTAGGGTACATTAAAAAAATAATGTAGTTATAGACGCCCACGTAATTTTTTTAGTCACTAAATATCTTGCGAAAAAAATTCCCAGTGTAGGGATTAATCCCAGGATACCGGGATTGAGAGAAACGAATCCCGAAATCCTGCGATTACAAATATTTCCGGGGATTGGAAGCTTTCCCTATTTGTATACACTTTTTTCATTTTGTAGTTGGGGTTTTCATCCCGTTGAACGAATAAATCAAGTATCAAGTATTAGTAATTCAATATATAACGGAAAATCTATCCACGAAGACAAAGAGAAGTGGTTGCTGCTGCCCACAAGTTTTTTCCAAAAGACGAGTATCCATGTCTGGACAAGGAAATTTATCGACGCTCATGGGAAGAATTGTGGGAATGGTCTGTTGGAGAAGACTCGGGACCAAACTGATTAGGTAAAAAGCAATATACCATCTTGAGCGGATGTCCGTCATCAGACAGAAAGCACACAAAGAGTGAAATAGCCGCAGAACAATTTTGTCCGGGCTTTTGACCATTCTTTATAAGAGCTAACCGAAACTCGAAGTTTGCCGTATTAGGGGATCTTTCACTAAAATGTAGATAATGTACAAAATGCTTGCCTTATTGTTTGCGATCACTATTATCTTGATCGTACGAATTTAGTGCATGATCAAGAGAACAAGTTTCGAGCAGGGAAATTCTCAGTACAATCAAATCTTAGTAGATTTGATTGTCTGAGAATTTCAATGCGAGAAATTTGTTATTTTTGATTGTGTACTAAATTCGTCCAATCACAATCGACTGACAGTGGTAAGACATTAGTAGCTTTGAAAGGGACTGTGGTTTTATCACTGTCAGTTGATGTTCATTGGCTAAATTTAAAACCAAATTGGTAAAGGATTATCCTGTAGCTTTTATTGGTCGACGTACTGGCCAGTGCTAATATGGCCATAGCTAAATGAAGCTGGTACCACTTCTTGGCCTAATTTGCTTTCACGTACAATTTCGACATTTTATGAAACGTTTTTCGCATTCATTTCAAGTGAAAATATGGATCTCCTCACCATAATGAATGCTGAAGGCCTTTCTTTCGAAATTACTGGATATCATTCATTTGCTTTACCTAGCAACAGCATTCATCATTCATAACCGGCTATCGCGTCGACAGCCTCGCTACATCGTTATGCCTAACAGCCGATCACGTATCATTATCACGTATCATTATCATTGCTACAAATTCGGAGCGCCGTTACGTTATAAAAAAAATTATCAACAAATCGTTTGAATAATAATTATTAATTAGTCTTAAATAATAATTAATAAATTATAAATTGATAAATGCTAAGTATTCTAGTAAATTCTGGTGAAGTCCTAATAGAAGCGTTAAACTGTATTGGGAAATGGAAATTTGCAGGTGTGTTCGTATTGGTGGGCATTTCAATTTAATCCAGGAATATGGAAAAAGGTAATTATTTGGAGAATGATTTTTCGCGCTCTCGACTGAATTCACTTACCTATCGATCCCTTTCGTCGTTACAGAAAATCATAACGAAAACCTGCGCAAACGCGTAATTATTTTTAAAAAAGAATTATTAAAACGTGTTAAAACGCTACTCGCAGCCATAGTGACGCTGCCGCCATAG
This sequence comes from Lithobius niger, assembly GCA_023313725.1. NCBI lineage: Eukaryota > Metazoa > Arthropoda > Chilopoda > Lithobiomorpha > Lithobiidae > Lithobius > Lithobius niger. The sequence continues at coordinate 74,248 of JAHWFP010261087.1, forward strand.
TGCGAGATGAGAGTGCAACAAGAAAACCCGATTTCGACCGAAACATTAGTAAATGGAAATTATCTCTGGCCGCACAAGTTTTTGGTTGCGAAGCAGCGAGCGCGGTAGCAAGCACGTAATTTGGAGAAAAAATGACCATCATTTTCGTGACCATGATTTACCATGATTTGCAGATTTTATGTGCTTTTATTTGCAAATTAGGGTAACGCAGGTTTTCGTCATGATTTTCTGAACCGTAACAACGAAAGTGATCGATATGTAGGCGAATTAAGTCAATAGTGCAAAAAGTAGTACTTCCAAATAATTATCTGCAAAAAAAAAAACTAAATTAGAATTTGTTATAAGTAATACTGAAGTTTCCAAAGCGGATATAAATATAAAACTTCTTTCGTTGGATGCCATCCGTAAAGTGAAACACGACCAGGAAGTTGTAGCGTGCTGGTAATTTCCACCATTTAAGGAATAAAACACATAAACTGAACTTCCTTCATCGTGTGTGCTGTGATCGTAGGCGTCAAACCTATCGATCGCAAAACAAATTAAATTCGTCTCTTCATCAAACATTTACGGACGAAATTAGATGGTGTAGGAGTGAAATGTTCTGTGCAAATACACCCTTATGCCAATAATTATTCATATCAACTTATTTTTCGTAAAGGATGGCCCACCTTCTTCCAGCATGAAGGGATCCATAAGTAATGAAAAACTGGAGCTTCGTGCTCGCATCACGGTAGTTACGAATTTATAAAACCGGCGATTACGTTCTGGAAGGTTGACATGGGCAGTTGAAAAAAGCTTACACCAAGCTACTGCTCGGCGTAATACTCCCACTTCATTATTAATGTTTATTTAAGTTTAACATCGACCTTAACCGAAAAAGACGCCTGTGAAGACGCCTGCTCGACCTACTTATGCCATTTCATTTTAGGCTATATGAATCTTGGCAGCTAAGCTAGACATGAAGCAAGAATATCAATACTGGGTGGGTGTGTTGATTTCTTTGTTACTCCTAAAATCATTTTGACAATACGTGTAATTGATTTTTCGTAAGATACTATGTTGTTGCTAGCGTTCGGTAATCGACAATGATCATTCCATCAAATAAGTGTAGATGCAAACCTATTTACGTTGCCCTTTGGACTTAAATAACAGACTGCCTGAGCGGGGAATGGAACCAACAACCTTTGAAACCAAACGCCGTCAATTCCACCCGGCCGAGTCTGTATGGAATAGTAGTGGACTTTGGTTTCATAGGTCGTGGGTTCTATTCCTCGCTCTGGCAGTGTGAAATTTAAGTCCAAAAGGCAACGGAAATGGGTTTGCATCCGTATTTACTTAACACTTCTCGGGCCCAATTGGCTTTCCATCCCTTTTAATCATTCAGTCAAACGTGGCATATCACGATAACGGTATCACTGTGCATCGACAATGATAACGGTAAAACTACTGGCGTAACATTGAGCCGACTCAATCACATTCATTTTTAAAATTTCACCGTGATTCGTTTATGAGAGTAAATTGTAATATTTTACGCAAAATATAGTAAAAGCGCAACGCGCTGTTAGTAGCTAAAGCCAAAATTGTCATACATTCAAGTTGGAAACTGACTTAACCTTTACATAACACGAATGATGATAATGATGATGTTGTCTGGTATTATGGGATTGTGCTCTTGTATCGTGTCTTCAAAAAGTATTGGTGTTGCCTATTATTAATTTTAGTTGTTGCAATATCGCCATAGGCCCCCAACACAGAAAGCATGTTACTCCGCTATGAGCAAGACAACTGAAAAGCTGCAGAAGAAACCACGTAAAAATTTTATGGATTAAAACTTTAAAACTCTATTGCTATATTTTATTGGCAGGGTTCAGACAAAACCTGGAAACCTCAGGGAAATGAAAATAGGGCCAAAATCTGAGGGAAATTTCATGGAAAACGAGAATCTTATTGAAAATCAGGGAAAAGACAGGGAAATTTGAAAAAAAAATGCCATTATGTCTGATCTGTAAATTCCATTGAATCAGCAGATCAAAAACAATATCCTAGGCTAATAGTAAATATTTTAATTCGTTCTTTAATATGTTCATGTATTTTGGATATAACTTCAATGAACCAAATCTTAGGCTGTTGTGTACGCGGTTTATCTTGAGTCCTACAGGTATTTTATGAGCGGCTACGTTTTCCTGGAGGGAGTGGCATTAATCGACGGCCGCCATTGTTTTAGTAACCATCTTGGATATCAACAAGGCACTCTGCTACCAAAAACATACAATTGATTATTCGTGTCATTCTGGGGCAAACTCAAGATAGGTCGCGGACACTATAGTACCAATTTCGGTGATGAAAATGCGTTTAGTCCTGTCTGGACTTATCTCTAGGTAAACAGCTATTTTATGGGATGTTGGATTATTTTCGTTCAAATATTAGTAAAACATTAACTGATGCCCGTTTCCCTAACTAAGCATCTTGTAAACACCTGGAAATTGCCATTGGATGCACCTGGAAAACCTGGAAACGTTAAGGAAATTGAGATTTGAAAAAATTTCTGAACTCTGATTGGGCATATTGTACGCTTTTCAATGGATTAAAGAGGTCTCCATTCATTGTATATTTTCTGTTTTTATCCTTTATTGTTTGGCTGCCTTTGTTCAGTGGGTGTGGCGTGGTTTGTAATGCAGTTACCTTTACGTGTAAACCTGATTTTAAAATTCCCTCTTTTAACCTTCTCTGACCCGAGGGATTTTTTTTAAGTCCCGTGTGCAACTAGGTCAGTAGTGGGATTCGAACTGGTATTCACTTAGTTTGGAGATGGGAACTCTGATGACCACCGGGTTGTTCCTGCTCGCTTTACTTGGGACCCCATGGGACATTCCACAAAACTTGCGGTCCACCTGGGGGCCTACTTTTAGCCCTATATCTCGTAGAATGTCCTCTGCAGAGGATGCCAGGTTTGACGAGGTTAAAGCTCGCAGTGCACTTTTAACCCTATCTCGTTCTCGTAAAACGTCCTCTGTGGAGGACTCGAGGCATGAGGAGGTTAATTGGAAGTACCAAAATGCCTCTTTGGGAAAGTAATGGCTCTTCATGTGGTAATAGTTGCATTTTGAATACTCGTTCATGAAATCCAACTGTCTTGTTGTTGCCAAATTACACAGAGTCCCTGTAAGTGCTCTTCATAATACTTGTGTAGAATCCCACACATGTTATGAATTTGGGGGCATTTTATCGCATATATCTTGATGAGACACTGTAAAATTGCTGCAGTTGACAGTCGACTTCCACTTCGCTTGCACGCCTGCAGATCGGATCCGTAAAAGTGAATCCTATCAATGTCATCAAAAGTGCAATTATCTCTCTTTCCCTTCACGGTTTGGTACACAAATTGGTCTTAATTGACTCATCTGCTTTGCAATAGTCCGTTTTCCGTATCTGCTTTTGACAGATGGTAAATTTCAAAAGTTCCAAATTGTCCATTTATTTTCTCGCGCTACAGTCGACGGCACTGAGACTTACTAAATGCGGGCTTCTGCTGGTTTCGTGTAATCGATTGAGCTGTTTTGAAGATTTAGTTCATTTGTATTCGAACAGAATTGTTCCTTGTTGTTGGAATTGGCCATACATCCGCCTTTCAGTGCGAAATGTGAAGTGACAAGCGGCTTGGCCTCGGTGACTGCACGCAACACTGATGGGACAGTCATTGGCTTGCCTTTAGATTTGATTTGAGATTCAAATGAACGTGAATCATTCAAGAGGTTTTGGGTGAATGGATAAGCGGCCAAGAAGCTGTCGATGAGGGGGCTATGAAAGATGGCGGCCCAACTCACTAAAATTTATGAGTCTTCATTCATTTTGACAAATGCGATTACAAATCCATTTGAGGGATTGTTTGGCATTATTCTGTTTCGGCTGGTGCGTCAGAAGGTTCTAGAATGGTGACATGGGTCAAACGGTTTGCTCGGAGTAAAGTGCTTGTCCTACCACCACACGCAACGCGTTTCGTATTTGTGTTTGAAATTGTAACAAGTGTGCATTTCAAACACAATGTCTACACTGTGCATTTCAAACACAATGTGTACATGATGCATTTCGAATTACAATGCCTACATGGCACAATGCGCCCTGTCAATTCTACAGTGGAAAACTCCAAAGTTCAGAGTAGTAAATTAGCAATCTTTTGGAAAAATTATCGAGATTCTCTATTGTGGAGAATGAAAGTGCGTAAAAAAAATCATACTTGTGGGTTGAAGAAAGTCACAGAAGCCACTAAACAGTTAAGAATGTCAGTTATTTTTACTGTTCAGTCACCAGTCACATTTGATGGTTGTGGGCTGTTTTTACTTTTATGTCACATAGCTCCCTGTAACGTCAGTTAAGAACGAGTTTCCTCAGGACGCCCGGAGGATAGGATTTAGCAAAAATCGTTTCCGGTTAGGTGACTGGTTGAACGATATGGACCGTAATTTTATATTAGGCCTGTAAGTTCTTGTACAGGCTATTTACGGTTTTATTTTTCATGGCGGCCAATCAAGATAGAATGCGTGTGAGTTCATGAGCAATGTGACTTTAATCAGCCGCGGTGTAGGTCATCATGCAAAGTCACCAGGGCGAATACACCATCGTTATTAAAGTCACATTGCTCATTCTAGCATTCTAACATTCTGCATGACTGTAGCAATAGCATTAAGTGTTACAATGTGTTATAATAGTATAAACCTACAAAAACATGTCGAAATCCTGTTAAACATTCAGGGAGTGAATGAAAATGTAGACCTTTCTCATCAAAACAATCTAAAGTTTAGCTGTAGATTTATATTGTCCAGTAGTTTGTGATGATCGACTCTCGAGAATAACACCAAACAAGGAGAAAAAATTTGTTTAAGTCTAATATTTAGTAAGTAAAGTCAAGTCGGTATAAAATCATGTTTTGGATTTTAGGCAGAAATACACACCTATGACATTAAGATTGACTGATGTGCTCGAGATCACAGCGGCTCGTTGTCACTCACGCGCCGCATGGATACAGAGGGGTGAAACCAGCTAGAATTCATATCGTAGAACAATCCGTTAACAAATCATGCTCTGATCGGTTGCAAAACCAGGTTTGGCCGTGCGACGTTTCCTGGTGCACCTAGCGTTGCTAACGCAGAAGGCCAAACCACCAAGCGAGACATCATCACTGGAACTCCTTCTGATGCGCCTTTATTGTCAACTTGTCGCATATTCGAAGTCGTTATTTGTGAAGCTTTTCAGTCTTTTCTATCTCAGCTTAACTTCCGGTAATGGCTGGGGGTTTTTAACTCGATGCTAAAACGCTTCTCAGATCGCTCTGAACCCTTAGTGGTACAAATAATGACTTCGAACGAACGTGAGACAAATTATCAATAAAGACGTTCAGTGCGAGTTCAAGTCATTATAATATCGCGTTAGCGTAAATTTGTAAAAACATTCAATACAGGCACGGATTTTCTATGATATGACTTCCGGCTGGTTTCACCCCTTTCCTTATGTGTATAGTCTGTATCCATGCAGCGTGCGAATAACGACGAGTCCCTGTGCAGGACACCAAGAGGAATTCAACCAAACCTAAATACGGTTTAACGGTGTAATATTTAATGGATATAATTGGTAAAAATGTTTGGGGGACTGGTGTGATTAACTGATGTGATTATTCTTTACTTTGCTATCAGACATTTGTTGGTTGATTGCCACTTTGCGACTGTCAACTGACATTGTCACATTTTGATGATACCGATTATAGCGTCCGCGGCCTATCTTGAGTTCGCCCCAGAACGAATGCAGATAATCGATTGTATGTTTTCGATAGCAGAGCACCTTGTTGATATCCTAGATGGTTACAAAAACAATGGCGGCCGTCGATTAAAGCCGCTCCCTCCAGGAAGATGTAGCCGCTCATAAAATACCTGCAGGACTCAAGATACGCTGCGCGAAGCTAATATTTAAAGCCCAAAAAAAAAATGTTCTCTATACTCCAGGGAGGTCACTCGACGATGTTTGATACGCTGTCATTTTAAATTGGTTGGTGGCAACGAGCGTCGTCGGCCATGAAAAACTGACTTGAGTTCTGTACTGGTTGTGCTTGCTCGGCTTCTATCGCTGCGAGCGCGTAACTGGTTCGGGAGTTTTCCATCTTATCCCTGGGATCAAATATGAGTTTTGAGGCGGATCTTTGGGTAAAAATGGAAGAGAAGGTGGTTGATCTCGTTTTGGTACGTTAAAAAAAAAGGGAAAAGTAAAAAAAAAAAAAAAAAATTAGGCGAAAAACTGAAAGTAAGGTTTGGGGAGAATGGATAAAGGGGAGAAAACTTACGTAGTAAAATTTAAAAAAGAAAACGTCAACCGTAATTGAGGATGATCTGGAAAGTTGAATCTTCGGAGGTGGACGGATTATGGCTTAGTTTGGCAACGCCGTGTTTAATTCATCGGTATGTCTTTGTTTGGTTGGATAGAGTGAGAATCTGGAGTACCTGGTGCATATGGAAATATTTTTTGCTCTCTTTAATGAGTTAAACAATCACAAAACGTTAATGAGCGAGGACAATGATCTACACAAGAGTACCTCAAACAATAAATAAATGCTTTTATCTTATTGTGGTAGGTTAAACATCTACTCTTTATTCTTTGTTGTGCAGAATAATATACCTAAGTTGGAAAGGCTTCAACCACATGTTCAGGGTGATTGGGTTGCTCTGATTGTGGTACAGTTTGTTCAGGTTGATTTGAGTGTGTGGATTGAAGTGTCAGATTTTACACCCATCCACTGAGTATAAAATAAATAGTAGTTTCTTGTGGTGGATTATCTCAGTTTGACATTGCCACACATTGGAATGGTCGAAGTGTTTATTTCATATTGCCTTTACAATAAGTTGCTTCGAAATTTTTAAATTAAGATGTTTGTGGCAAAAGATGTAGTGTGTACTGTTGCAACTCGAAAGGGAAAATATTTTTGGGAAAAACTTTCCGGAAAACATCTGACATCTGGGAAAGATGAGAGACTAGTTGCAATTTCTTTTATATAGCCTAAATGAGTTAGTAAGAAGCCAATGCAACAGAACAGGTATCCCATAAAAGACAAATCAACTTAAAAAATTCAGCAACAAACAACACTAATCTACCAAGGTATGTTTTTATTACTGAAATTCTCAATTTTTAGATATTACATTAGACGAATTTTCTATATTTTAATGCCCCTCTTTACCTAATATGAACACGGAATTCTAATCATTCTCCTACACTGTGTTATCTTCAAGGATACCTGTTGCCATCGACATAAGTCCTATGCAGTGAAACCTTTTTGAAGAAACTTGAAAATATATCTGTTTAAGAACACTAGTCGTGTAGGTCAAGACTAAATGTTTACCTTGGGCTACCTCAGCTGATAGAAATCGAAGAATAGGTTGATAGCCGATAGCTCTTTTATGATGACGCAATCATCCCATCTGAAGTTGTATTGACCATTACGAATAACAACCCTGCGTCACAGGAATTGACTCCTTGGCGTGACTTTTCTGTATGGTAGACGGGGTGCATGGCAGATTTGCATTTATTTTACCTTCAACTTGAAATGGTGAAAATTTGAAGCAAAACTTGGGTACTTTCAATTTGCACGTGGAGGTAAAGCGCCATATGGTGGACGGATGGGAACGCAAACAAGACGCGGGAAACATGTCTCTGGAGTCCGATAAATTGGAACCTTGCACGTGCGGGTGAAGAATGTGTCTCCCGTGGCTGGATGGCATATTGGGGCGAGGCTAACAAGTTGTAGGCCTGGCGGAAGGACCAGTAAACGGGTTAGACCCGAGAGACTGACGTGGTCAGCGAGTGTAGACCGAAGACCATCTCGCTTGCTCCGAGCTGTTCATCAAAGGCTGTCTTCGGCCGAGGTCCTCTGGGAAACGAACGAGATTGCCCAGCCATGCAAAACACGCCTGTTTTCGCTGTTTCGTGTTCCTTCCCGTCCCTTGCCTTTGGTTTTGGGTTATCTCGTTTCCCGTGTACCTGCCATCCTGAATGTCTGCGCAAGAAGCAATGATTTATGAGTGGTTCTGGAAGTGAAGGGAAGTTGGGGTGATGGGTATTGCCTGTATATACACAGGGTTCGTCGTATGGGTTCTTGGAAACCTGGAAATTTCCTGGAAAATGAAAAGAAAAATATTAGACCTAGAAAAGAGCTGAAAAACTCTTAAATTGTCTCAAATCCTGGAGTACTCCCGCAAATTCCCTTAGCAAAAAATCGTGCAATTCACGTTGAAAACAAACATTACTAAAAGAAGGAAAAAAGCGCATCTTGTACAGGAATTAAAAGTAAAACCGCAACATCAGAACCAAATTGTCGTGAATGCAACAACAGTGTTTTTTTTATTTGGGGATCTTTGGTGGAACCCGTACATTGACCCTAAGACTTTGTGAACGCATGCTGGATAAAGCTGCCTGTGGTGACAGCTTACCGCTGTATTGACATGATTTGGTATTAAACAAATTATCGGTTAAATGTCTTGTCTGTTAGTTATTTGCTAGTGGTAGTTTGAGTTTTCAACTTGTTGTTGAATTTTCATCTCATTTTTTTGGTGGCATTTTGAATTTTCATCTTATTGGTTGGTGGCATTTTGAATTTTCCTCTGATTTGTTGGTAGCATTTTGAATTTTCGTCTTGCTGAATTTTCATCTTATTTGTTGGTGGCATTTTGAATTTTCATCTGATTTGTTGGTAGCATTTTGAATTTTCATCTTGCTGAATTTTCATCTTATTAGTTGGTGGCATTTTGAAGTGTCACCTTGTTGTTGAATTTTTATCTTATGTGTTGGTGGCATCTTGAAGTTTCATTGACGATTCCTGAAGAAATACCGAAAAAGTCCTTGAATTTTATATCTACAAGCGAGTACGAACCTTGAAATAGGGTGCATGCAAATATTCGTAATATTTGGGCAATGCTAAAAAGGTTTGTTTTCCTGTATGGCTCACTTTTGCAACATTAACTCAAACGTATGTAAATGTTTCAAAGGCATTCATTTTCTCATTTTTTTTTACCCTTGTGAGAAATGATTTTGCATCATTCACTTTGACTGTAACGTTGCATAGTGAATCCAGGAGACGAATGTAGATATAAAACAAAAAATAAGCTTCCGATTCCCTGTAGCCTAGAGCTAGGCTGTAAACAACGGACGATGGGAACTTAGCTGGTGAATAACATGTATTTTCCACCAAACATGCCGATTTACTTTCAGTCCAGGTAATATGGATACACAATTTAATTGTAGTTTAAACTTCTACATTTAAAACCAAACATGAAAGTCAGTGTTGGGTCATTGTGTCTCCACGTTTCGTATCTGGCACACAGGGAATCCACATTTCTCCCAATTGCACGTAAAATGTGCAACCAAACCCGTCCCAATTGGTTCAGGGCCTTTTAGCAGCAAGCTGTTGCATCCCATTCCCGGCATATTTTTTAATATGAACTTTACATGCCAACATATCAAACAGTTGCACGACCACAAAGAAGATGTAAGGCCGATTTAGGCTATTGTGCACGCAGCATATGTTGCAGGTATTTTACGAGCGGCTACATCTTCCTGGAGGGAGCGGCTTTAATCGACGGCCGCTATTGTTTTTGTAACCATCTAGGATATCAACAAGGTGCTCTGCTATCGAAAACGTACAATCGATTATCTGTATTCGTTCTGGGGTGAACTCAAGATAGACCGCGGACACTATAATGGTTATTGCCAAGCCAAATGTAGGGATATAATAAATATAAATAACGTAATTAAATCCCAATTTAGCATAATTAAGGAAGGGGGGGGGGGGAGGCCAGTTATTACGGATGTATGGCAATTTAGCCATTAGCTTACATATCTTACATTTGGCTGACCTAATGATGGTTTAGGGCCAAATGTAGTCCTATGTAGCCTACAACTACTACATAACCTATGTATTGCTGAAAAAACATTTCCGCGCAGGATGCTCGAAAATAGTGAGAAGGCATGTCCTTTTAACTTCCAGTACGTGCACGGTACACAGTACCAGGCCAGCACCAAAATAAACATCACAGCAACAATCATTTATTTTACACCCTTGACCTATTAATCAGTGGGATGATATCACGTCTTCAGACGGCCATGTTTGAAAGTTTTAAAAGGAGCTAACTCTGTTACGAGTAATCACTTCGGAGACAAATTTTCATGTCGTAAAACAATAGCTGTCTGGGTCAGGGGATGAATTGTCTGGAATAACTCTTACATCATAAGCAAAGCGACTATCTGTCGTCTTTATGTTGTGGCCTTTTCTTTTTTCGTCTCTACGCTTTTTGTTTGTATTAAATTTTTTAATTTTTAATATCTTGTTCAAACGATTGTCTGAGCCCGCCCGAAGCAGTGTTCCCTTTCCGTTTACCATCTTGTTTTTCTTTCCATTCCTCTCTTTTCTTGTCTTTTCATCGATTACCCAAAAGACGTGTCTCTTTAGTAATCGTGGCCAAAATTCATGGGGAAATTCAAATGTAGTCGAGATGGGAAGAAGCTAACGGATGGAGAGGCACTGGTGGTCTAAAGGGATTTTATTTCATCTCGAGTTGTCAATAGCAAAGGTGAACCGTCTGGCTGAAGAGGGGATGATAAGGTGAGGGGGAAAAGGGTGTATTGATATTTGTTTCAGACTGATTACCTTGGTTGCCAATGCATGCTTTTTTTTTATTTGTATCCGCCGAATAGTCTTGCTTTTTAAAAATGTTTTGATTTTTTCGCTTTTTTTTCTGTGGCGCATCCTAAGGGGTTTCCGAGTTGCACGGAAAATCCCCTTTTTGTTTATTTGAATTGTCAATTGCAGGCAGTACTTATACCAGAGGCTACGGTTTGAAATGGTTCCAAATTTTCCAAAATAGGCTTAAATGCAAAGCAACTGGAGCAGCAAAAGGCACTGTCCCGTGGAGCACTGGGCGGAAAACATACAAGTGGAGCAGCAAGGCACTGTTCTGTGGAACACTGGGCAGAAAATGTACTAGTGGAGCCGCAAGACACTTACGTGGAGCACTGGACAGAAAATATACAAGTAGAGCAACAAGGCACTGTCCTGTGGAGCACTGGGCAGAAAACATACGAGTGGAGCATTAACTAGGCATTAAATAAGAAAATGAACTTTTGTTATACAACATCTCTCGTTCGGCTGTATAACAAAATCAGAATTCAGGGCTGAGAAATTGAGTTAGGAGGACGGCAACTCGTGTATTCTAACATAACCCGTCGAAATGTAGGAAGCTTCCGTTCTTCCATTTTCTCCTTCCCTTTTTGTTAAGCAGTGTAAAAATCTAATTTTCGGCATGGAAACTCCCTTCCTTGCAAGAGAAAAGGAAAATCCTCTCTCGCTGGCAGCTTTTCCCTCCCTCGCCTCGAAAACGGCTTTGGCTATACGACCTTTTCTTAGCGGCAAAAGAGCGAGCGACGCCGTATTTCTCTTGCTCATGCCGCGGCCACAAGAATTAATTACTCCATAAAAGGGTTTTTGAGCAACTCTAGCGTGGAAGCGTAGCTGGGTCGAGGTTTTTGTGTGCCGGCAAAATGGCACTCGCAAAATCCTCGCGCTTTTCCGTGGAGTAACTCCGGAAGGCGGGCGTTTCATTCCTTTTTTCCCCCGCGCCCCCCCCCCCCCTTTTTTCTTTTGGTCTTTTTCATTTTTTATCCTTTCTTTAGTCCCCCTTATACTCCCACGCTCGATAAGGCCGCCCTTTCTCCGTAATCGCCAACGCCCATGAAATGGGGTGA
>JAHWFP010261087.1:95946-108924 GCA_023313725.1 Lithobius niger
CTAAATTTTTTTTCACATTTTGCTGAAATGTGAAAAAAAATTTAGTCCTGCACTGCACCTTCCTTCGACCAAAAAAAAAAATAGGGAAAAGTGTCAGTATTGATCTGGAAAACCTGGAAAAATCAGGAAATTTCATCATGGGCTTTTGAACGCCACGTTTTACTGTATGATTTGTGTTTGTTTTTGTGTTTTTTAAATGCTAGACCCCCCCTCTGGTTTCCTTTTTGACATCTGTGTAACAATTGCGTAACTTCCATCTTCTATTCATTTTTTGGATGAATTAGTTTTTTATAAGCGGTAAATAGTCTATTATGGGTATAACTAGAGGAGCCCGTGCTATGCCCGGGGCCGGTCATGAATTAAGTTTACGGACACATTTCCCGGGACATTTTTCCGGCACTCTTCCCGACGACTTGTCAGATTGATCGACCACTCATGCCTGCCTCCTGTTTGCATGCAGGTAGAATGGGAGAGCGTATTTACAATGCGGGCGCGAGGAGGGGAGAAGTGATTGTTCGGCCCGACGACTTGTCAGATTGAACCTTTATTGAGTTGATCGACCACTGATGCCTGGCTCCTGTTGCCATGCAGGTAGAGTGGGAGAGTGCATTTTCAATGTGGAAGTGAGGAGGGGAAAAGTGATTGTTGTCCTTCCGGTTTTTCTTTTAGCCGGCCTCCAGGATTATTATATAGATAACAGTGATGTAATTCAAAAGATTTAACAGGAAGTTGATCGGAATTAATTATCTTTCTGTTAACCATTTAGAATTTTAACTTTTGAGTCTCGTAGACTAGGAAAAAATTCAGCTTTTCAAAAACAAATGTAAATATCACAATATCTATCAAGGCATAAATTCTCCGTGGTGTTTAGAACGCTATTTGGGTGATAAATCTGTCCTCCTGTCCGGTTTTTTATTTTTTATTTTTGCTGGAGATACAGATGTGTGATAAGTTCAAGATTTGGGGGTTTGTTTTCCATCTCGGTAATGTGTGGCACAGTGGAAACCTGGACCACTTCACTATGACCGAGGTTAACGCTAAAGATCTAGCTGACGGCGTGCCATTTTAAGCCTCAATTCCCCCCCCCCACCATAAATATCAAGATATGTATCGTGATATATATCGTGAACCTTGGTAGTACGAGAGACTACCAGGATCGTTCAGCAGCTATGGAATATATTCTGGACGTTCCCTTGGCCCGTGGTGGTATTAGAAAGGTTTCTCGGTTCGATTCTGAGGGTTTTTCCCTGCCCATAATAGACTTCTTTCTGTTTCTTATATTTGGAAGGTTCAGTATTTAGTCCGGTTATCTACATAAGCATTAGTTTGCTTGTGAAGTAAGCCTAAAAAAAACCCTCCGTCGCTTAATATTGCATTTAACGATTTGATTGGAAATCCTTGATGCGTCGTTATTTCTTCGCCGTCATGGCTTGATTTTTATTGACATTTTTCGTGTGGGTTTCAAAATATGAGCTTCCATTCAAACGTCAAGAGGTCATCATTGCGTTACGCATTGCTTATTGAAGAAAGCTTTCTGTTGTACGGTGTTCAATATCCTTCCTTCCTGGATTGTGTCGAGTTTCCGTCGAAACGCAGAGAGGCCATCCTCTTGCAGCTTCTACTTGGTCCAACGGTTTGTGTCTGATAAGCTGCTCGTTTTGTCTGGCTAGCTATTGATTTTGAATTGAGCGATGACCACCCCTAGAGGGAACGGCACTTATCAGAGGCTTGCAGAGAGCCTCGACAAACTGTTGTTTGCAATTTCGGAGGTTGTGCCGTGGAACGTCGTTGGGAAGAACCGCTCTTCCCGTAGAAGAAGAAGCCAACATTCGTCGTCTTTCCTCCGTTCCATCCGGAGATGCTCGCCCGCCCGCCCTTCTAGCTCCAACCGAATGACCCCATCGGTCAAGTCGATGGTCAAACAAGTGGAGCTGGCCCGAGAAATTCTGATTCGGCCGTAAAATTTTAGGGCGAAGAGCGTGGTACGATTTATGCTGGCCGCGTCCCGAACGTAATTGTGGAGCTCGGCCGAAGTAAACTGGTTAGGTGCTTACTGCCTGGGTAGCAACAAAGTTTCGTTTCCGACGTGGAAAGGAGAAGACATGATAAGGTTATTGCAGGAATTCGTCCTCCACGGGAATAGTTTGTCCGTGTGCTCGTGTATATGACCGTCTGGGGGCGAAATAACTTCCGTGAAAAGGCCAATAGTCGGTGGCTACCACTGAATAACTAAAACAGAGATCTGAAATAAAAATTGTTGAGGCGTTGCTATCGTAGTGTGCATCACCAGCATTGTTCGTCGCTGCATAACCTTGTTACTCTCCTTTGATAGTATTTTTCTGTTAATTTCGTGCTTATTCAGTGTCAATATTATTTAAAGATTGGCTTGTCTTAAAACGCTACATGAAAATTATTGCTTCCGTTACGAAACAAGTTCTGAATTGACTGAACAAAAAACGGCTTTGCCGTTTAGAAAAAAAAAAGCATTAGTGCTCGTATCCCCATACCCACAGCTTATGAAAGTATACAAATAAAAACGAATTAGGGTTAACTCTAACGCAACTTACTATAGAGCAGTGACATTTGCCGCCATATTGGCACCAGTATGGGTTTTGGAGGGCATAACTACAAGGTGCACTACATAAAAATGGAGGGAAAAACAACGGAAGAGCGGATTTCTTAGGCTTAAAATAACGTTGTTTTCTCAAACAACAAAATACGCGCGTTTTAGGTCTAAGAAATCACTCTTCACGGCATCGGATTCAGTATGACGCCCTTCTGTTTCTCTCTGCAGTGCCCCTTGCAGCTAACCCATTAAGGCTCCAGCATAGAGTTATATACAATAATACTACGTCGCGTCACTGCTCTATAATTTGAACTCTTAATTCCGAGAACAAGGATTGTTTTTACTCAATAGTTATGGCAGAAAGTTTATGTTTGAAGTGTTTAATGTTTCTGTGCGTGTGTTTGTGGGGGTGTGTGTGCGTGCGCGAGGGGGACATTTACGTGTTTTTTTGCACTCGTGGTAGAAAGCAACGTGTCATCGTAAAGCCAGTTTCCTGCAAACATAATGTGGAACAAACTATAGTTGGTGCATCGACCAGAAATCGATCTTTAACACTTCAATTAATTTGTGGTATGCAAGATTAGTGAAAAGTGGTTGGCGAACCACAAGTATACATCAAACACGAATATGATTAAATTTTCGGGAATTAATTTTTTCTTGGTTACAATAAAATTCAGTTAAAAAAAAACGATTAAAAACAAATGATTTTGTGTGGTGAACGACACTCAGTCCTCCATCGTTTTTTTTAACTGAATTTTATTGTGACTAAGGGAAAAATTAATTCCCGAAAATTAAATCAACTTCGTGTATTGATGTACATGAGATTCTTCAACATCTTTCAGGAGGTTTTTTTTTTTTTTTATCACCGACCCGCATCGACCTTTAACAGTTTAAATCTTCAACGTTTGGTAGTACAAAGTAAAATGTATAGCAGGCCTAACAGTTTTTTTTCCGTTAAGGTCTGGGTACGTACGCAAAAAAACGTCACTGACAGAGACAGAGTTTATTCACCCATGCCCTGTGGGTTACGTTTAAGGGAAAAATTAATTCCCGGAAATTAAATCAAATTCGTGTATTGGTGTACATGTGATACTCCAACACCTTTCAGGAGTTTTTTTTTTTTTTTTTTATCACCGACCCGCATCGACATTTAACAGTTTAAATCTTCAACGTTTGGTAGTATAAAGTAAAACACATAGCATGCCTAACAGTTTTTTACGTTAAGGTCTGGGTACTTACGCAAAAAACGTCACTGACAGAGACAAAGTTTATTCACCCATGCCCTGTGGGTTACGTTCATTTCAAAGTTTCAAAATTTGTCAAGGTGGACTTTGTTTTTTTGTCAGTGCCCTGAGTTTACGACCAGAAGCCAGGAAGAAGAGGTTTGGCAATCCCAACACGACGTAGAAAGAGGAGAACAAGCAACGTGAGGAAACTTGAAAGGACGGTGAAGAAGAGGAACTCGAGCTGATTTCTCAAACTGATCACGTCCACTCGACTCCCATCCGTACGCAACGGCAGGAAGTGCTCGATAGGAAGCTGCAGCGAAAATACAATAGAAGGACCCCAACTGGATCAAAGGTGTCAGTTTTCGTAAGAAAGACACGTGAAACGTGCCTCTCCTTGGATTCCGAAGTACCCGACCCGAGTAATAATGCCAAGACCAATATGCACCCCTGTAACGAAGGGACCCATATTGGGGGACCCATACTGTTTGTGTCAAGTGCCTCCAGGAAATTTGGACATTTTTTTGCCGGTTCTCTTTGAAATTACCCGAGTGAATAAACTAGACAAGTCCATCCAATGTACTTCGTAGTTTTAACAGTTCTTCGGGTATCGGGTGATAAAGTGTGGTATAGGCTACATCGAAAACAGTGCGAGGGTGTCTGGGAGTTGGAAAAGGCAGTGGAAATTGTAGTTCTGGTTAAGTCTTGGGTAGATGGGGAAATTTAGCAAAAAGTCTGGGAAAAATGTTTTATTTTTTATTTTTTTTGTGTGACTTTCTTAGAACCTTGGGTCATCTGAAGTATATTCCTGCTCACGTAGATTTATTAAATTAGGGACGAGTCTACATTAGGAACGGGAAAAAAAATTTAGAGCCTTAACTTGAAGTTGGGGGAGGGGGGTCAAAATTTTAGATCAGTGTAGGGCCTTTACCAGTTTCGCCGAATCCCGTTCTGCCGAATTTTTAATGAGTGTCTTACTTATTGGCGAAAGGGTAATTAATTCCCTTTTCGCCGAATCCCGTTTTGACGAATAATTTTTTTCCCAAATTACCTGTCTCGCTAGCTGTGGCTAAACATGTAACACCATAACCCGTAACTAATCACTTCCAAGTAAGAATGCTTCTTTGAAATTTCTGAAGAATAATTTGATTCGGCGAAAGGGGGAAAATTAAGCCCTGCTTAAAATTCGACGAAAGGATGATTCCCGTTTTTTCGAATCAAATTATTCTCCAGAAATTTAATATTCAGTGAAGTCAAAGAAGCATTCGTACTTGGAAGTGATTAGTTACAGGTTTATTCGCAGCGAGCGAGTTAGGTAATTTGGGAAAAAATGATCTATCAAAACGGGATTCGGCGAAACGGAAATTACCCCATTCACCACAAATTAAGACGCTGATTAAATTCGGCAGAACGGGATTTGGCGAAACTGGTAAAAGACGTGCATTCATCGGATAATTTGACTCCCCCCCCCCCAACTTACTATCCGCTATTTAGTAATAGAATTCGAGTTGCTAGCACCATTAGGAGTTTCCCAGAGGGTCGACAAACCAACCCGTGGGGATAAAATACTTGACCTGATTTTTACTGACGATGATCGCCTTCTTTACGACTTAAAAGTAGGAGCTCACTTTGGTAATAGCGACCATTGCATTGTGTCGTTTAAATTAAACCTCACACAGAGTGAGGGGTTTGCACCTAGTAAGCAGGTGGTTGGTAGTGACCCGGCCAGTAAGATTGACTTTCAGGTACTAAAATCTACATTGGAAGGCATAAATTGGGATGACCTAATTTTTTCGGTGCATCCTAAAATACAGGACGCATGGAGTTGTTTTTCAGATATCCTAAATGGTCACATCAATTGTTGTAGGAATCCCATCCGAAAATTTAACCCAGGTCTTAAAAATAGGCAGCCTAAGTTTCTTACTAAAATGAAAAACAACAAACTTAAACTGTGGAAATTATACAAATTAAACCGTGACAATTCGTCACTTTCAGCCTATAATTTAGCTAGGAAACAATACTCTGACTCTGTCGAAGCATGGCATGCTAAGAAAGAGGAGAAGATAATTAAGGGAGGTAACATTGCAAATCTCTTCAAGTTCTACCGTCAAAAAACTAGGTCGTCTCGTCCATTGCCACCATTTGAAACGCCAAGTGGAATCGTGGTGGATAGCCTCTTGAAGGCAGAGGCTTTAAGTTCCATTTTCGCATCGAACTTTATTACGGACGATGGAAACCAAAATCTTCCCGTGCAGCAAAATCTAATCTCTAGTCAATTTTGCAGCCATGTAAGATTCGACAAGATTGATGTTCTTTCTGCCTTGCAAAAGCTGAAGCAGAGTTGGTCCTGTGGACCAGATGGGTTTTCAGCCTTTTTGCTTAAACAAATATCTGCCGAAATCAGTTACCCACTCTCCAGACTTTTTACCATGTCCTTTGAGCAGGGAGAACTACCAAAAATCTGGAAAAGCGCTTTCGTTGTGCCGATTTTTAAGAAGGGCTCACCATCGGATCCACTTAATTATAGACCAATCGCACTAACCTGCGTCACTTGTAAGGTTATGGAATCCATCATAAGAGATTCACTCATGCTTTATCTAGAAGAGTCTCAGATTTTTCGACCTGACCAATTTGGGTTTCGCTCAAATAGATCAGCGTCCCATCAATTGCTCTGCGTTCTTGATAGGTGGACAAGCGCATTGGATGTTGGTGCACAGTGCGATGTTGTGTATTTTGATTTCAAAAAAGCATTTGAATCGGTAATTCACCGAAAATTACTTTCAAAGTTGACGGGTTGTGGGGTAACTGGTCCCCTGTTTGACTGGATCACTGCCTTTCTGAGTAACCGTTCTCAACAAGTCAGCATTGAGCATACACTTTCCTCCAAAATTAGTGTACCATGTGGGGTACCCCAGGGCTCAGTGCTTGGTCCCCTTCTGTTTTTGACATACATAAATGATCTTACCGTGACCTCGTCCTCAGCTTATGGGGTAAAATTTGCTGACGACATTAAAATTGGGACGGATATGTTGGTTGCAGAACCATCTA
This sequence comes from Lithobius niger, assembly GCA_023313725.1. Taxonomy (NCBI): domain Eukaryota; kingdom Metazoa; phylum Arthropoda; class Chilopoda; order Lithobiomorpha; family Lithobiidae; genus Lithobius; species Lithobius niger. The sequence goes on from JAHWFP010261087.1 coordinate 102,787, forward strand.
CCATACTTGGGGAGGAGATTGAAAATGTCTTATCATGGTCCGATATTTGGCAGTTGCCTCTTTCAAACTCAAAATGCCAACTTTTTCACGTTGGCCCAGATCCCCCAGGCTACAGCTATGTGCTTGGTAGGGATACTCTTCCAGCTGTTGAGAAAATTCAGGATCTCGGTATCTGGTTTACATCAGATTTAAAGGCATCGACACATTGTTTGAAGGTCAGTGCCATGGCTTTTCGTCGTTTGGCAGTGGTTAACCGTTGTTTCACTTCGGGAAATTTGTTAACAAAGGTTTGGGCATTCAAAGTTTTTGTTCGCCCAATCCTTGAATACGCAACACCAGTTTGGTCACCATTTTTAGCTAGAGACATCGACTTAATCGAGTCAGTACAGAGAAAATTTACAAAGCGCCTTCCTGGACTTCGTGAGGTAAATCACCTGGATCGGCTTGCTTTGGCCGGCCTGGAGCTATTAGAGTTGCGTCGACTGAGATACGATCTCATTTTAACGTACAAAATTTTACACAATCTTATTTCAGTGGACTTACCTTTTTTCGATCTTGCTCCGAGTATTCATTATACTAGGGGTCACCCTTGGAAATTGGCGGTGCAGAGGTCACGGCTTGACTGTAGGAAAAACTTTTTTGCGGTCAGGGTGGTACCAATTTGGAATTCTCTTCATTCCAGGACGGTTAGTATGACAACGGAGGAAGGCTTCCGCAGGGAGCTGCTCTCAGAAAACCTAACACCATTTACCAAGAGGCTTTGCTAGTAGACAACCCCCCATCACGCATGTGTACGGTATTGCGCCTCACAACCATTCCAGCTCTATCCACTAATATCCGCCAAAATTTTCAATTGCTGTATTTTTGTTTTAACTTCTGTGTACTGTGGTTGCTTTTAATTGGGACTGGTGTTAGTGGGTCACGCCCCTTCCAGTGCCCTATCACTATTGTGGTAAAATTATTATTATTATTATTAATATGGAATGAAAAACCTGAAATGTTCAGGTGTGATAATGTTGGAGAGACGGGTCTTTGGGTTTGGTAGCATGGCAATGACAGGTTGACAGGAATGACGTGAAGTACATGTAAATGATCAAGTCGGATTGGCTTTGCGGATGGAAGTTTTATGGTTCAGTTTACATGATGGAATACAGAATGCTCGCCCTAGTTGACAAAGACCCCTCCTTTCTAATTCTTAATGAGATGGGTGTGAAATTAATGAAAGTTAGGGGGACATGACGTAACTTAAGCTGGGAGGACTGAGGAGAAGAGAAAGTTGGGAGAAATAATTCTAATTAATATTTACCGAAATGTTGCAGGATGACAAACCATCGGTTGCATGATAGGTTGAATTGGAGGATTGGAATGGGAATATTTACATTGGGCCTCGAGCAGTACAATTCGTCGCCAAGGCAGCGCATGGCTCTTACATTGTTAACATTGGAATATTTTTACAGTGACAATTAATTGTTGTTTGACAATTACAACGTTATCTTGGAGGAAGAGCAAATTGTTGGAATTAATCTTGGGCGCAAGGCTGATTGAGGTAGTGATGTTGGCCAAGAATGTCTAGACACCAAAATGGTCGCTACAATGTGTCGGTTTGCTGCACTTAAATAAATTAAGTTTATCTTCGCAATTCTTGTTTTGCCGCATATTACGTCAGTACGTCAGTAAAAAAGGCCCCCACCCTAAGGCACCTTGAGTACAAAATCTTCTGTGCCCCCCGCCCCCCCCGCGCGATCGTCCCAATATTTTTTTGTCCCCTCCCCACTTCATAATATTGACTCAATCCTTAGAATTCTACCTAAGAAACTCATGATTATAGTTTTGTGCAATTATGTTAGGGGCTACAGGTCAGCTACATTTGCTAAATATTTATGGATCAGAACTGTAACTTACATCGTCACTGATAAACCACACCAAATTTGGATAGATGCTTTTACGTACCACATTTCGTCTTAGTATCTTATTTACAAAGGTAGCTTTCAAGTAGGAATGTTGTCTGTAGGCTACTGACGGTTAGAAGAAAACCTGAATATTTAAATTAGATTTCTTAATGGTTTCACAGTTTTCAATGTGAAACGAATGTCGGAATCTAAAATCAAAACAAATATACAGGAAAACGAAAATTCTCAAAATTAAACAACTTATTTCGTTGGGGTTCTGAAAAAAACAATTTTTATTGTGACCATAAATTAAGCTCACATCTAAAGAATAATTATTTCAGGAAAACCACTTATCGATATGAAGTGCCTTTTGCCAAGAATCAATATGGCAAACGAACAAACATATTTCAACGTCGTTCTATATTTAATGAAATCCCTATTGAACTCCTCCAAATTGGTGGAATAAATGAGATAAATAATAAATTATTCGACTGCTGCTTGCATAATCAAGATATTGATGATTAGGCAGTGCCAGATTGACCTACGGACTAATTTGAAAAGAAAAATGTAGATATATGTGTGTATGTATATAAAAAATAAATGTTGAATGTAGGGCTGGTACTTTCCGGTTTTTTAGTTATCCGTTTAACCGGTTTTTTTTCCGATCGGTTACACGAAAACCGTTTTTCCGTTTTCAGCAAAAAATACAGCCAAAAAATGTCACCCCTGTGTAATAACATTATTAAAAAACAAAGCTGAAAAAGAAAAAAAAATGATTTAGGCCTTGGTAAGACAAGCAGAATTATGGACTACATTTTGAGATTTAAACTAGAAGAAAGTTGACGTTGATAAATTTAAGTACTTACTTTATCAAGAATTTTGACTTTTATGTAGCTTTAAAATTTCTACAATATGGCTTAGGCCTATTTACGACAACGTAAGCCAAAAACAAAACAACAAAATTTAACAACGTTTTCGTTAGTGTTCCATTCATTTCAAATTATGAGCCAGAAAAATTAGCATGTTTGCATTTTCGGGTAGCAACGCATTTCGTTTACGTGTTATGACGCCGCTTCCCTGCCGTTCGCCCTAGGTATAGACGAGTCCACTTCTCCGTGACGCGGGGAGGGCAGATGCTGGCCAGCTCGTCTTTAACTGCCTCGTGTACGCGCTGGCGATCAGCAGTTTGTTTCGAAGAAACTAAGCAGCTTCGATGGGACAACAAGCCCATGCGGATTATTTGTAAATAAGCTGCCCCCTACCCGCCCCGGATTTCTACTTTCACTGATTTTGAGTATTGGGATTAATAGGCCTAAATGATGACACTTGACTATTTTTGGCTCGTTCACCGCGGGTTTTGAATGGTCCACGCAGCAAACGTTTTTCGGATATGGGTTTTATAATCCGTGTAACCGAACGTGGAACGGTTTCCGGTTAACCGTGTAACCGATCCCAGCCCTAGTTGAATGTCCACTTAGTGTTTTTTTTTTTTTGTTCCGATGCCTCCTATGGATTTGTATTCATAATAACACTTGTCAACAAATTTTGTGTTCAATATTATCTTCCCATTGTATGTATCATGTGCTATCTATTGTACCTGTCTTATATCGGCACACATAAGTTCACCACGAACTTCGAACCGTCGTAATAAACTAGTTATTATTATGCTACAACACCTCAGAAATATTTGGTGCATAAAATTGCCATTAATCTTCGAGAAATATCGCTTTCTTTATTATCACACTTATTTGCATTTAGTTACTGCCACTACGACCTTTGAGGTGTTGCTAACAAGCGTCTTTTTTTTTCTGTTGCAGGTAAGATTTGGTTGTGGAAATGGAAGTCATAAGTGCGTGAGCGGCTACAGCGTCAAATGGGTTTCGTAAGGTAGTATTGTCATGAATATTGGCACGGTTGGTGTATTGGTTGAAGTTGTGTATCAGTGGTATGTAACCATCTACATTATTAAAATCGTCCGATGTGCGTGTGTGTTTGTACCTCTGCTCCTCCGGATCTAAGGCTCCTACTATGATGAGAGTAGTACCAAATTAACGATAATTAAATTACGCTTCCGTTAGACTATTTTCATTGGTGCAGCTTGATTTTTTTACCCTCAAGAGCGCGAAAAACTGCTCACGACATCGTAGTTTTATCAGGCAAAGTTTATTTTGCCTGAACAAACTTTGACCTTCCAAAATATACTGGTAAAACTATGACGTATTTGAATACAGTATCCATCGATTTTGTGATGCTCTTAGGATCAAAGAAACTACACGATGCATGTATCGACGCCAATAGAGTGAGCTAAGCGAGCGATATGGATAGTTAATTGAAAGACTTAACGCACATGAGAATGAGCGATATAGAATATTTCGGTTGCAACAGATTGGGAAGAACCATACCATGACATATGACATTACTAAACATTTTTTGGGAAAGAGCTCTCAGGGTGGGCAGAAAAAAGGTCAGGGGACCTATTTTGGAAAGAAATTAATAAACTGCACAATAAAAAAAAACTTATAAAATTGCGCAAAATTTTCCATGTTGGAGTTTTTGTTTTAGGTTAGATTAGTCAGTTGCCCAATCAGGCAAAGGAGTTTCACGAGGACGTATTCTTCCTGCATTTTTTTTTCCCTTCAGCTTTTTCTCGTACTTTTTCTCCACGGATCTTTTTTCCGTGGACCTCTTTTCCATGAGCCTCTTTTCTCCAACCTTTTTTCCTCGAACCTTGTTTGACCTTTTTTCTACGGATAATTTTTTCCTGGACCTTTTATGCAAACCTTTTTTTTCTCGTACCTTACTTCCCTGGACCTTTTTCCCTCGGAACTTTTTTCTAGATTCTTGTTCAGTTATCGTTCACTGCAACACAGTTTACGAGTGGCACTGTTCGTAGACATTAACTAATTTTACAATCATACTGTTTCCTTACCTTCTCCACTGCATCAAAATAATGTAGGTATTCAAATCTCTCGTTTAAAAAATAAACGATGGTAAGGTCACTGTTTCAGTTTTATTAATTTTCCGTAATTGGCCGACAAATAGTTTGTTAGAACTTACCAATTTCCCGCGTTACGCCAACAGAATAAAGCTGACGATACCAATATTGACATAAAGAAATAGCCTACCGCACGATACGTAAAATCGCCCAACGCACGTGTGATTAATATTGCTTACGTGTAATTTCATTTATTTTTACGTTAATTTCTATGAATATAGAACAGCTGATAAATTTTGACATACGAGTCAAAAACCCACGAACTCCTAACAAACTTTTCTTGATTTCTCAACTGAACTAGCTTGCTAAAATGACATTCTAAAATGACGTTGCTACTGTTTTGTTGGTCTTTAATATAATAACATCTTAAATTATATATCTCCCTTGTTGTTTTGGGTCTTCACTAACTGCGATAAAGCCCTTTGCATATCTCCGATGTTGTGTTCTTCAATAATGGTTGCCTCTTCCCTAGTTCCCCCCACATCCCAAACCTCCAGACGTTACGCAATCCTGTTCTTCTCAAACGTTTGTCTTCTCCCTTTAAGCCGTTGCGATGATTTCTGGGTAAACTACATTTTGTGCCGACTGTCTGTTATCTGGAATAAGTATCGCACGCCCCTACGTTCTAATTACGTTCTTAAATTACTTAGTGTTATTTTTCTTTTTGTTGGGGTTGGGGTTTGAGTAACTAAGATGTTAGTGTCCCCCCCCCCCCACACACAGGGGAGAAACTGGTTTCGATAAGACTCTTACCTCGCACATACAGAAGAAACTGGTTCTGGTAAGGTTCTTACCTCGCGTGTGCGGGAGAAACTGGTTCCGGTAAGGCTCTTACCTCGCGCATGCGGGAGAGAGTCGTTCCGATAAGGTTCTTACCTTGCGTATACGAAAAAAACTGGTTCTGGTAAGGCTCTTACCTCTCGCATGCGGGAGAAAGTCGTTCCGATAAGGTTCTTACCTCGCGTATACGAGAGAAACTGGTTTCGGTAAAGCTCTCACCTCGCGCTTGCAGGAGAAACTGGTTTCTGTAAGGCTCTTACCTCGCACATGCAGGAGAAATTGCTTCCGGTAAGGTTATTACCTTGTGCATGCAGGAGAAATTGCTTCCAGTAAGGCTCTTACCTCACTCATGTAGGAGAAGCTGGTTTCGGTAAGGCTCTTACCTCGCTCATGTAGGAGAAACTGCTTTCGGTAAAGCTCTTACTTTGCTCATGTAGGAGAACTGCTTTCGGTATGGCTCTTACTTCGCTCATG
>JAHWFP010261087.1:108934-129699 GCA_023313725.1 Lithobius niger
AGGAGAACTGCTTTCGGTATGGCTCTTACCTCGCTCATGTAGGAGAAACTGGTTTATGTTAGCCGATATTATTGACCACATCCTTGCTCTCTTGCTGGTACAGCGCCCCAACATGTGAACATCAAGAAGGTAGAAGAAAGATTATTAACAATTGGGTCAGATCATGTTGCCAGTATTAGGTCTATCAACAGGGTATCTTCAAGACTTCCAAGTTTAAAATAACAAGTTCAGAATTCCATAAACTTACCAGTTGATTTCTGTGCATACTCTGTAGTAGATATCTTGTGACAATATCCTTCATACTTGTAAGTAAGAATACAACTGCCAGTAAATAATAAATTCCAGATCTAAACTGAAGACTTAAAAGCTACCTGACAACCATTTTTTGGGACTCAACCACACATCCGTTCTCAACAGGAAGTCACTATACAAGACATTGCCGACTGAATTCATTCAGACTTTTTTTTTAACGTAGGCTTTTCTAGACCTTATCCCCTAGAATGTCTTTATGACGACCTTTTTCTAGGACCTTTGGGAAACCTTCTAATTAAAGCTGTTGGTTAATTACGAATAACATAAATGCAAAAGAAACATTTCTGTTCGCCCCAACCTTGTGCCTTTAAATTGGGTTTTTTGGCCCTCTAGAGGAACCTATTTTTTGAAAAAGTACAAAAACTTTTTAAAGAGTACTACTAAGACTTCTGATTACCGTAAGATTTCTGTGGATCGGTGGGTGAACGGTCTTGACGTATGACCCACTTAACTCGCGATAAAAATGTGACCCATTTGTTTCACTGACCCATGGGTCAGTTCCATCTTTGGTGACGTCAACACAGTTTGGTGCATAGCGTTACTTTTCTTCCCCAAAGTCTGTGGGGTCCAAATGTTTGCATGAGGCGGGTTATTTCCCTTTATTTTATCTTATCTCCATTTACACGAGGGCCCTTTAAATGTAGCACACAATCTAGGTCAACGAATGACCATATAAGAACACAATTCGTGAATTTGAGAAAGTGATCGTCGACTCACATTGAGAAATGTTGAACAGCTTCTAAGCTTTGATGAAACGTTAAGCCAGGGAGCTCGCCCCGCGTTTCGCAAGGCCTGTCATGAATGCCGAGTGTCTCCTAATTTAAGTTTTCAATTCTTGGAGGAGTGTGTAGGAGTATTTGAAAAGGCCAGTTGGCATTCCCTTTAAATGCCAAGCAGTCAACACTCCCTGGCAATTGCCCTAACGTGATTACTAACCGACGGGGCGCATGCGGCATTACCAGTAATTAAGAATCCCCTGCTTCGGCGCTTTCGCAAGCCTCATTACCTGGGATTGGGTTGAGCCTAGATGAATTGCCGTCCGAGGACAAGTTCGGTTGGTTGCGTGTCCGTTTCGCAAAGAATGGCCGACTCCAACCTGTGGACTGTCAATTACCGTGTCCGTGATTTAGGCTTAGTTTTATTAAGGTACGACAGCTGCCCATGGACAAGAGTTCTCCACATCGGCGGTAGATTAGTATCCGAAAGCGTAGTTGAATGGTTAGGCCAGTTATAAAATATCTTAACATGTAACGGCACCCACTCTACCGGGATCCACCCTTTTAAAAATTGTCCACACCACATCTCACATAAATTCGCAAAATATTAATTTTTTTATTCATGTTGTTTCCTTATGGAATTCATTACCATCCACCGTAGTTCCTGCCGAAACTGTTAAATAGTACAAATATCGAATAGATGATTATATCTCAATTTATACTGTCCTTAGTCCTATAGATTCGGTTTTTGCGCTAGTTTCTGGTTACTGATGCCCCCACACTTGGCCTCTGTTTACTAATTCATGCATCCGAATTTTCGCTTTATAGAACTCGGAACACACAGCCACTGGATTCTGTTGCATGGATCGTGCATTATAAGATTGAAGATTGTAAAATGCATTTATCAGTCAAGTATACTGGTACCTAGCTTGAAATATAATTTGTCACAGGCAACAACACTGGTGAAATGGTAAAAACTGGTAAAATGGTAAAAAAAAATGCAGCTGTCAATCAGGCTAGCAAATACCTAGCTAGAAATATAATTTGTTAAAACACTGGTTGCTATAACAGAATATATCGTGTACATATCAAACTTTATTGTGAATGCGCAACTTGCTAAAAGCACTGCTCCGCCCTCATACGACGATTTTCAGAAGCAGGTTGCCAATTTTGCATTAGGAGCCATGACGGGTAACTGGGGCTGATGACCTATCATACCGGTCTCTCACCGTCCAGCACCAATAGTAAACGACCCCGAGGACTTCGCAGAGCTAATTGGTGAAACTCAAACATGCAGCATTCTTGTTCCTTTTTCTCAGAAACGGTAGATATAAGAGTTTCGAATATAAAAAAAAATTATTTTGTGTGTATGTGTGTGTGTTAGGATGAGTAATCTTAAAGAAGTTATAGTAGAATTGTGCAATTATGGTGTGTAGTGCTGCAAGAAAACAGAAACCATCTTTTATAACAAATTAATGAATGTCTTGCAACCAGTAACATACACATACTCAAATCGCTGTTAACTATATAAGGGAAAGAGGAAAACAAGCCAAACGGCAAGAATCATACACTAAAAGCAGTAAGACACTTTTATGCACTTACATTGCGTCGGAGTAGCATGACCCGAATTCGAAGTAGCAACGCAGTCCGTCCCCAGATTACTGACATACATCTTTATACTTCCTCCAGGTCACTGACGTTACGCCTTTACCCATTCCTCCACCGGCATAACGGTTAGTCGCTTTAAAAATGTTAGATTCTTACTGTAGTGTATTGGTTCACTTTGTCCGTGTAGCCTTTTATGGTCTTAGTGTTGGTTCACTTTGTTCACGTAGTCTTTCAATTAATGGTCTTCACATTGGTACAATTTGCCCACATGTGACCTTCCAATTTGTGGTCTTTGTATTGGTTCGTTTTCTTCATTTGGCCTTCCAATTAATGGACTTTGTATTGGTTCAATTTGTCCATGTGGCCTTCCAGTTAATGGTCTTTGTATTGGTTCACTTTTATCATGTTGCCTTTCAATTAATGGTCTTTGTATTGGTTCACTTTGTCCATGTTGCCCTTCAATTAATGGTCTTTGTATTGGTTCACTTCATCCATGTGGCCTTCCAGTTAATAGTCTTTGTATTGGTTCACTTTGTCCATGTGGTCTTCCAATTGATAGTGTTTGTACTGGTTCAATTTGTCCATGCTAGAGCCCCTCGCCCCCCCCCCCCCCCAATAAAAAACGAACGAGTGGGCGTAGAAATCCTTGATAAACTCTAATTCTTCGCCATTTCTTCATTTGTTACGAAGCCGTAATATTACGTAAAGCAAGAAACATAGTCGTACAGTAAATATATAGTGGTCTTCAGTTTTTCTGGTAGGATGCGTCAAAGGCTCGTAATATTTTACCCCCCCCCCCCCCCCCCCCCCGGAAAAATTTATTTACACCACTGACAGACAGACATCACCACTAGCACGAGATGAATAGCTCTTTTGCTGTGTTTCGCTTCGCTCATCACTAAAAATCAGACTTCAAAGCTGATGTAAAATTGTAACTATTAAAAGAAAAGTTCTATTTTTACTCGCGTTAGTTGCGTTGCGAAATTGTTGCCTTCCATTTAAGCGTTTTAGTCGTGTAAATTTCAGTAACTAAAATATAATTTAATCGTACATTTCACGAAATAGCTGGTCACAACGGAGCTGAGAAAAAATATTTACTTAGTAATTTGTTTTAAGTATTATTTAGCTTAAGTAATTAGTTTGGCTGCTTTCTGAAAAAATTAATTAATTGCCTGTTTGTTTAATTCTGCTTCTCGGCCCGTCGACTGTAAAAAAAAAAATGGCCCGGGTATAAAGTTATCGTTTGTTAAAGGACGAGTGTCTAATGGTCGCTTGTCAAACAACCAGGGCTAAAAAATAAATAAAAACATTTAAAACTACCCAGGCTTTTCTTCGCCCCCTTAAAGGGCGGCCTGTGTTTGGAGTACAAGTATCAATTTCCACTTGCCTGTAAAACCCGGTCATAATTAAAAAAGAAAACTTAAATAAATACAAACCCTTTTTTAGACAATGCCGCCTTTTCAAAGACTCTGTAAAGTTATACGCCTAGAGGGTTAAAAAATTGTAAATTACAAGATAAATAAAAAATAAAAACATTAACATAATCCCACGCACCGCATAGATATACTCCTTAAAAATAACCCCATACAGCGAAACTCGGCGCCAGAGATTGACGTGAACTTTTGGCAAACGAACTTGTTGCTTAACTTGGCGCTATTTCCGTCCGGGTAACATCTTTTTAGCATGTGTGCCGTGTAGTGCCGCGTTACCAGCAGTTTCTGGATTTTTGAGGTGCCGTCACCCTTCCGTTATCTACATGGCGTGCCCACAGCATTCGTCGAGTGCCTCAACCGTATTTGCAAGTGTTGATATCAACCAATCGTTGCTGATTGGTCGTAAGTGACGGCCTGGATGGCGATGGGGGAATGGATTCCCCTTGTCCTCAATGTCGTTCGTAAGTTGTACTTTGTTTCTGTTGTAAATGGTGTTGTGGTTTTGTTGACCTGGTTTCTGGAGTTGTATCCAATGAGATGACGGTATGGGTTTTTGGGTGCTTGGGAGACGCTTGCTTGGGGCTCCGGTACTCTTGAGGGATTTTTTGGTCGCCATTTTTTTTTTTTTTGTTTTTCGTGTGCGTAGATTGATGTGTGTCACGTTGTGTGAGCGCTCTAACACTTGACCTAGTGATGACAGACGAAAAAAGAAAAGAACAAAGCAGTTGCGATGAAGTTTGTGTTGGTGCAAAATCGCATTAGGCCTAACCAAACGTAGAGTGTATAAATTTTGTGCTTTTTTAGGTTGAGTTTTAGTTTTTTTGTGCCGTCTGTACTGCGAGGGCCTCAGGGCACCTTGCATGGGAAACTCGGCAAGGGGCCTAAAGCAGCGCCGTTAAGTTACCCAGTGTGTGGAAGTTATTGTATTTTTAAGAAATCGGCGTGAATTTGTAACTTTTTCCTGCAACTTGAAGATGCAATTTTTGTACGAATACATTTCAAATTTTTCAAAAAAAAATATATTTTATTTTTTTTAATAAAATCCTCTTCTAAGTGGTCTAAGTGAGGGGTTTGGAGCAAGACCCCCCCCCCCCGCGTGTGCGAGCGTACTTTTCGGAAATCAGCGTGTATTTGAAAGTTTTCTCTGCAAATCAGAGATGCAATTTTCGTATAATTACATTTCAACTTTAAAAAAAAACCTGATTTTTTGAAACTAGGATCTCCTGTAGTGGGGGCCTGATCCGTGGGGATCCTCGGGTCACCGGGCAGACCAATCCAACACAGTGCAGCAGTTGCCCCCCTAAAGCTTTTCATAACTAAACAGTAAACAACTTATAGTTGGCTAAAGGACAAATTCAATTATGGCACTGAGGCTTTTTGAGTTGCCTAGCTACAACAGAAGTTATTGTAAACTATAGCTTACCAAAGTTAGGAAAGTTGTGAATGTTCTTTTCTGTGAGTTAAGTCCAGCGGCTAAGTCATTTAATCCCCTAGCAACTAATTACTATCGTACATAGAAGTTTTTAACAAATCCCACTACTTTGGGTAATTTGCTCATGAAGCTGAACCTTGAAGGAGTTTTAAGGGGAACAGGAATAGGAATAAAAGTCCTTTTTAAAAATTCTTAAATACAAACAAGCGGACGCAGCAACTATCTAGTCACGACCGGTCTTCTGTACACTTATGCCACTTTCGAAAATATGGAAACGCACACATCTGTAGCGCGCTGCAACAGCGCTCTATATTACGTAATCTAAAGTAGTAGCCTAACCATCATAATAACCGGTTAAAAACGTGTTAGCTTCTAGATCTAATTTTTACCTGCACTTGTAATTTCGTTAGTATCAGCTTCTGGTTCGAGAGTTGGGTTCGAGAGTATACGCTTAGGTACAACACAGTGCGGAGATTTGACGTTGCCATGGCAACGTGATTTAATATTCAGTGTTAGCCTAATTTTGACTTGCCGTTTTAATTTGGTAATTAGCAGCTATCAGGGAAAATTGTTTCGAGAGTAGGCCTATTCATTCTTGCAACACGGTGTCGCGACTTTTAAATGAAGCTAATGTATCTCGTTAACGAAATCTTTTTGTTTTTACGGTTGCATGTCTTCCTGTAGTGATTTTATGTGACAATCGAATGTTATTATTTCATTCAGTTACGTTGAGAAGATATAAGCTAATTCGAAATTTCAACTTCAAATTACGATTTTGGTGTCCGAATTTTTGTGTCGGGATCCCCCTTTAAGTTGTTTTCTTTACCCACGATAACTGAAAGCCAGCATTCAATTACTTAAAAAGTTAAAACTTTAAGGGATTTGAGTTTATAATTCAGTAAAATTGGTTAATTGGTCTTTGGAATATGGGGCTCAAGATAACCAAATTCGGGGTTGTTTATTGGTTTGCACATTGCTACAGAATGCCGCTCAGTCCCCCCACCACTCCACCAGCCACAAAGGAACTGAAGTTCATTTTACAAAAACCTCATGGGTAGGATAAACGTCCCATGAGGCTTTTACTAAGTTTTGCCATTTAGTGTGAGATCTGAGTCAGAAATGCTGCAACCAAGTCTGTGATGACGTTATCCAAACCGTTGACCTGCCAAGGTGTCGGTAAAATTGAGTCATCGTAGTTGGGACGAGAAACTTGGCTGAAGCCATTTTTGTTCTGGTATCGTTACTTTAAATGGCGAAACTAGGTTGGTCGCTTTGTCCTTGTGGGGTTTTCCGAACCATTTCGTCAGCATTTAAAGATAAGGGCCCCCACGCACTGGGTGGCCAGGTTGTGCGGCCAGTGGTCGTCGCGGCCAAAAAACACTGCCATGTGCAACGTGCTTGTTGATAATTCTCGAGCACGTGGTGAAAAATGAACACGGAGCAAGTATGGTCGCACTGTAGTCGCCTGCACGTCACCCGGGATCCAGTGGCCGCTGCGACTGACTGGCCGTGGTGGCCAAGTGCGCGGTGCTACATATACCGGAAGCATTCTCGTTGACTGCAGCGACCTGGTCGCGCGGCGGCCGTAAGTGTTATACGATACACGTATGACACTTAAGCATGGAATAATAGATTGTTGGATGACAATAAAACAATGGTTGCAACAACAATTTTGCATTTATGCGCCACTTCAAAGCCCCGTGCTTCTAGCTGCAACCACCATTTTAGAAAAAGGCACTTTCCCCACTCAACGTTGTAGCTGTTTGCCGAAATTTAGATTCAGCAAATTTCCCTAGTGGGCTGTAGGCCTACAGGTGTCTTTATCCCCTATTGTAATTAACATGGGAGCCGTCGGATTAGCTAACTATAGCTGGTTAGTTACTAGACCAGTTACACAAATCATCGTTCTTTTTCTCCATAAAGGACACATTCCCACGGTTTAATGTTGGGGTTTTCTTCATACCAACGATTTGCAAAGGTTTCTACCGCATGGGAAATTTTCACTAGTAGGCTGAAATGAGCTATAAGCTTATTGTTAAAAGATACAGTCTGTAGTGAGCCGCCTTTTTACATCGGACAATAATTAAGCTCTGACAACAATTAAAATCTTATTTACTTGGCGGCGACACCCTAGCGTGTGTCTAGCTAGAGGAGTCTTTATTGAACTTCGTATAAAGAAGGACAGAATCTTAATTGACACGAGTTAACCGCTACCCGAGCACTGAGATCAACAATTTGTGCCCTAAGTGCCCTGCCACCGTTCAAACCATGGAATTAACGACGAATTGCCCATTCAGCTAACTTGTCTTGACGTTTTTTTTAAAGAGAAGTTGTCTGAAGAGGCTACGCGTCGTTGAATTTCCGTGGCATGAACAGTGATGGGACACTTCAAAAACAAGCAATAATAGTGCAGTTTTTGTGTTACATTGTTGCACGCATAGTCGCATTGTCAAACTTTCTGAGTAAAAGAACGTCATCACAATTCGTTCTTTGTTGTGCGCGTGCTGACCCATTCTCGCAGCCTCGACGAGGTTTAAAAAACAGGCATTGGCCATCTCAGTCCTGGGATGATGGTATCAAGCTTGTTGCATTGTTACAAGCATTGTTGTATACTATTGAGACGCTTTGTTTTTTAATGAGGTCATTTTGTATGGAGCCTGGTCTCTAATACCACCAAGTCCTTCGTCTTTGCATAGTATGTCTGTAGTAAGTTTTATTTGTTTTAAAGTGTATTAACTCATGTTACATGGTTTCGATGGTTACCCACCAGATTTAGTTATAATTTTACATTGAGCTCATGGCTTCGGGTTTGTATGCTCTAATAAAAAAAGAAAGAAAGAAAAGATCGTCGAAACTGGGTGACAATGTATTTATCACACCCATTGTTAGGCAACAATAAGAATTTTAAACTGTTGGAAAAGTGTGTTTAAAGTATTTATTAGGCCTGCTCAGTGCTCACCTACGCTACCAAAGCGAAAAAGCACCGCCTGTTGCAGTCGAATACGCTTCACTGCTGGTCGCTTAGACTTCGGTTAACTCGTTTCCGTTTGGTTTGCTATTCTTACTTTTGTTATTTACGTTTCATAATTTCATTTACATTTAAGTCGTACTCCATGCGCTGTGCGTTGGTTGTTATGGGTCGTCGTCGTCGTAAGCTTTTGTTAGATGGGACTGATGGCCTTTAACGCCCAGGTCCGTAAACGAAGGGCCAATTTTCTTTACGGTCAAGGTTTATTTATTTTTTGTTAGTCATTTTTTAATCCTTCTTTTATTTGCTTTTTTTTTTGTTTGGGGAGTGGGGGGGGACCTCTCTTTTACGATGTTCGTGTCGTCAACGACTATTTTTATTTGCCTTTTACTGTCAGCTTCAGTTTTCTGTGAAACTTCCAAAGGAAAACGTGCGTTGAAGTCGAATACCGAGTCACTGTCAAGGTCTCTTCAGAGAATTCCTGATAAAGAAAGACGTACTATTTCAGAAGGACCGAACGCCATCCCCATGAACGATTCGGTAGACGGGGGGAAAAGATTTTACTTCGATGTCGATGTAACTAGTCCAAGTCCAACGCCTCCGAATATTAGGGTGGTTCACAGCTACACTAACGACTTGATTATTATCATATGTATTGTGGTGGGCAGCGTTGTAGTATTATTTGGGTGTTTTGTGTACATTTGTCGGTACGGGGACTTCAACGATCCCCCAGAACATATTGACATTCCACCCCCAGCCCATCCCCAGCCTGCTTCAGATTTCCCGCTTACCCCTAACCCGAGTTATACCATGTTCGCGATTCTCCCGCAATTTGTTTGGCGTAAAGATGAGGAACCGCAAAAGCTAACTCGGATGGAGCGCTTACGCGAACGGCAAAAACGCCGGCAGCAGGAACGGGAACGGGAAAGGCGGGAACGGGGAGACGAGCAGGAAATCGTTGAAGACTATGAAGAGGTGTCAAATGATTATTTTATTCCATAGTAAGTCACCTGGAAAAGTCGGTAGTTTGTTTTTGGTCGGAGGAACCTGGGAAAGTCAGGCGATTTGCAAGGTCATTTGAGGTATAGTTAGAAGATTTCAAGTGAACAAAGAGGAATTATTTCAAGGAGCCCTTGTTCGAAACAGGGTTGCCACCTGCGCTATTTTATGCTTTTTTTTTGGCTTTTTAAAAAATTTCCGACGAAAACTCTTTTTCGAGTTCTTTTAAGCTTTTGGGGCTTTTTTTTTCATTATTTCGAATGGTTTCTATGGAATCACGCTGTGGGGCATCCTGGTGGTTTCCGAGTTCAACGGAAACCACCTTTGGAGGTGTATTTTTTTTTATATTTGTTTATTTCAATTTTCAAGTGCATGGAGTACTCACCGGAGGCCAGAAATGGTCTCAAAATAGGTTCTGCCCCGGATCCCATTGGGGAAGCTCACAACGCCCCCATCGACCCCCTAGCTGGAAGGAGAGGCTGCACAAATTATTTTGTGGAAACCCCAGCCCCCTTCAGGAAATCCTGCGTGTACCTCTATCATGTGAACTCAAGTCACCCTGGTAAATTTTACTCAAATTTGATGTTTTATAAAGCTCTAATTTTACAAATTCAGCTTAGTAGGGGAACGCAGCTCCCATGCCCCAAATGCTCTTTTTTTTTTCGTTGGATGCTTGCTTTTTTTTACCAAAATGTCATGTGGTAACCCTGGTTCGAAATTCTAAATTGCAAAATAAATATTAATGTATTAAGAGGAAATTTTCTGAATAGTTAGAAAAACATAAAGAAAACCCCAAGAAGCTAAAGGTATCAAGTGAGAAAAATTGCCGATCTGAAGAAACTTCAGTGAAATATAACTCTGGTATAATAAGTACTACCTGTGTGTGCTTTTCTTTTTTTGAGATCAAATGTTGGGGTAAAGCCTATTTGCCTGGGAAACGTGGGAAAGTCGGAATTTTTTTTAAAGAGAGCCCTGATAAGTTTTTTTTTTTCCCTCATCCTTTCTTTGGTTTGTACCACGACGCATCTTTTTTATTATCATACGCAAACATATGAAGGAGATAGCATACGTTAGCCGGTTTTGTTTCTCAACATTGCTACTTGGACCGGACTTCACACTACTGTTTTATCTTGTTGTTGCGAGGAAAAAGAAACAGGTAAATTTACTTTTTGGTTGTGGTTTTTACGTTTATTCAAATTAACAAATAAAGATTCATGAGGAGCCTAACAAAATAGCAGATTAAAGAGCTCACGAAATAACAACCACTTAAAATCAAGCTGCCCTCACCCATAAATAGGCCTAAATGTGGGTGGCTAACATTCAGTAGAATGGAGCAAATTA
Organism: Lithobius niger; assembly: GCA_023313725.1. Lineage (NCBI taxonomy): Eukaryota > Metazoa > Arthropoda > Chilopoda > Lithobiomorpha > Lithobiidae > Lithobius > Lithobius niger. Next base: position 119,744 of record JAHWFP010261087.1, read on the forward strand.
AGGAGCTCACGAAACAACATTCAGTCTAACATTCAGTAAAATGGAGCAAATTAAAGAGCTCACGAAATAACTAAAGAAACTTAAAATCAAGCTGCTCTCACCCATAAATAGGCCTAAATGTGGGTGCCATGTACAATGGGTGGTTGATGGCTTCCGTTTAATGTCTACCTGCTAAGTCGGAAGTCTTACTACTCAAATAATGTATATCGGCAACTGTATTAGTTAGTAGAGACGAAAGGTTTGCACATTGTTCATCATTTGGGTAACTAGGTAATTCTGCTAGGTGTAATTATGTTTTTGCGCCCACCAAGTAACATGTTGCTTGTAACAAGTAACCCAAATGGCATTGGTTAGTTGCGTAGAACTTGAACCCCCGTTGTACATGGGTAACTTAAAAAAAGTTACTAACTAGACAGGATAAGGGCTTAGACATAGACACCCCTAATTTTACCACAATTTTTGTGTGATCCTTTTGGGCAGTAAATTGATGGAGAGGGTGGAAAGGGTAATGTGTTCAGTATGCCTTTCAGTGCTGTTTCATTTCCTGCAAAACCATTATAAAAGGATCCATTTCAAATCAAGTGTCGAACATGGTGTCAGGTTTGGTTATATGTCTTCCTTTCTGTTGGAAGAAATACATCCAAGCGGTGGTCAAAAGGTAAGGTACGGTAACAAAAGCACTCTTTGTACATAGGTAGCTTACGAAAGTCAAAAAAGAATTAATGTTAACTAGGCTGGACAAGCCCATAATGGCCACCAATTTTGCTAGAATTTTGGCGTGCATCTTTGTGATAAAACGTATGATGAAGAAGTCACGGGGTAATGTGGTCAGTTTGCCTTCAGTGCTCTTTTATTTGGTACAAAGCACCGCAAAAAGACTAATATCAAATCTTAAGTGGAACATGTTGTCAGGTTGGGTTACGTGTATTCTCTGCACCGTCACATGGTCTCACAAAAAAGAATTCTTGGTGCAGTGTTTAAAATTGGATGAAATGGGTATTAAAACAATATGCTTTTTGTTTATTTGCAGTGTCTATAGCCCAGGATGATGCCCAACTCCTCATTATGCCTCTTGGGGCGCAACAATATAAGGCCTTAGAAGAAAACCTAATCCTAACATGTGTAGCGCAGGTGGACAATCCTGATCTTTTAATGGATCTAGTGTGGACGGGTCCTGATGGAAATCCCATTCCAAAAGAAAGCAGGTATGTTTAGTGCAGATAAGTTGTTGACTTATTCGTAGTACATACAGGGCCCTGAAAACCTTGATAGTAGTTAAAGCCTGGAATTTCATGTAATTTCGGTTTTACTTCTCTCATAAATTCTTCCCTTTGTCTAGCTAAAATTTCAGGCTTTAGCGCCGTTTATGCCAGACAACCTATCAACTTTAAACAATGCAACTGCGCTCATGCCCTCTAGATAGACACCTCTAGCCGCAGTGCATTTCATTCTCTGGTCCCGCAAATTTAGCCAATTCATGTTAGGACACACAATTGTAGTGAGACGCGTGTGTGCTGCCGTATGATGTCTAATTGTCCTAAGTGTGGTAAAAGGGTTACGCTGGCTGACTGACACCCGGCATGCCATCGTTGTCATCATACCATTTGCGCTCCAAACCGTGCCAGAAAACTTGTGTCGAAAAGACTTGGTCGAACTCGAAATCTGAAAGGTGCACTGAAAGGAGCAGCAGCTAGGAGCTAGAAATGAATGAACCGGCTCCAAAAGTAGCTGAGGATGCACAGGTTTCGCAGATAGTGTTTACAAATATAAATTTAAAGTCTGCTGTGGAGTTTTCCCTACCACCATTCTCAGTCACAAATTTCGAACGTTAATGCGAACAAGTTGGAAATAAGCTAAACTAAATTTGACCAGTCGCTTTAGCAAATCTCGCTCAAAAGAAACAGGCTGGTATCTGATTACCTTCGAGCATCTAATGATTCTTGATCAATGAAAACATTCTTGGCAAATGGTTTTGCAGTAGTTCGTCTCGAGTCATACAGTTGTAAAATCTGTAACTGAATTCGTCCCACAGTGTGTTTCTGAAGCTTTAGCCCCAATCATTAGTCTGCCTTACCAGCCAAACGTTCGAAATGCTACGATGTGTCAGTAGGAGCAGGAAAGTGGGGGAATTTCGTGGGCAATACTCCGCCCGCAGTCGGACGTTAACAATTCGAACTTATTATTGCAATGATGTGAATAAGATTAGTGAACACTTTCACAAAGTGTTTTTAGATTAAGATAGCCTTGATGGTTCAATGTTGGTTTGTAGTGATGGGGACCCTGTTACTCTGTCTGGCTCCCCCTTCCCTACCCGTGTCCATGGGGGAAAATTCCACGCACGCCATCTTTGATATCTGCCCACTGCAATGCCGAAAATTGTTTGAGTGATTCACAAAAATTATTTTGGAATAAGGGTGAAGCTGTGAGTTTTAACATTGTTTCTTTCAAATGTAGATTTGCTTGTATTGGTGGCAGTGTGACGAACACGATAACATCTGGAGGACAGATTGAAGGCCTAAAACCGACTGAACTCAGTGTCAAGAATAGGAGAGGCCCTCCCAGACCCTGATCCTTGACTCTCATGGCGGAGGAAAATTGTCTACCCGGATGCAATGCGGCGCCGGCAACCTAGACCGGCATCGTACAACGTTGTTCTAAGTTACTCCTTACCCTATGTCCATGGACACGAGTTTCTTGACGCGCATACAAGCAGACACAGAAAATAAAGTAGCGCTGGTGTGTCCACGATCACACGTAAAAAGGGGAGAGAATGACCAATCAACTTGACCTATTTATAAATCCCTCTATTGAATAACCAGTTTCGTAGTAGCTGGAGGGCATAAAAACCCGTCCTGCCGCGCGGCTCACACGGTAAAGTTGAGCCTACGCCATCTCGACCGCGCTGCATATTCGCAATGGATTATGGGTAAGCTATACGGGAGAAACTAGTTTTCTTACTGCGTTCGCGTCTACGTGCATCAAGGTACCTGTTTACATATACAAGGGGTCAGGGACAAGCAACAGGATGGATATCGTCACGCGCTCGATCGTGTCGCAGCTAGGTACGGTACTGGCTCGGCACTACTACCCATCCCCTATGTGTCACCGTCGCCCTCACCCTCAGCCGTCACCTACTCGCTCCATTGTTGCCGAGGCCTACGTCGAATCAGCCTGTAGGAATTTTGATGCGACATACCATTAATGCACATCTTTCAGACGTGGCTGACCTGACTCAAGCCCGCAAGGTGAACCACTGGTCCATACTGAGGGGTTTTCGGTAACGCACCAGGTTTCTTCATCCCATTTCAATACACAAATAGGGTTTATACCTGGCCCGTGATAATGATTGGGAATGGTCTTCTTTCGTTTCAGACATCATTGGAGATGGACTTTCCAGTGTACAGAAAATGTTCCATGGCATCCCTGTAACCAACCTAAAGCATCCCGATTACCAGCCCAAATCGTCCCGGCTTCATACACGTTTTATTGTGTAATTTTCTCTCTGGTCCCTCCACCGTCCTGGTAACCAAGTTACCAGGTGATGGAAGATTTTCCATATACTGACATGCATCTAAATTAGAATGGGAGAGGTTGGGTGGCATGATTTATCATTACTTGCCAGAACTTTTTATATGGAGGTCTATTCCGATGGCCTTCCTCTCTCTACTTATGCTAGCTATGAGGACCATAGAACTTGGCCAGTTGATTTACTTCAGTCCCTAGTGTCCTCTTACCCACTCATGACGTATTAAACATAGCATTCTACTTTAAAGCTGGTGTCGGTGCTGCTCCAAGATCAAGGTAATATAAGATGTTTAAGAAAGCAGAGTTCGTCCTGTTTGACGCTAAGATAAAGTTGAACTTCCGCCATGCATGAAGAAGATACGATCTTTCGGACGTCACTTAGTGCTTTCCTATGCGGACCTAATTTAATTGGCTGCCAATGCGGCAGTGGAATGACCCCTTTTGAGAGGGAACCTCTGGCTGAAACCTCTCGTTACCCATGGATCATTGAAAGAGGAGGAACTATAAGAAGAGCCATGGAGGTGTGGCCTACTACACACTACATGCAAAAGGAGCATCCGGTGAACACTGCTGAATACTGCTGAACAGGGAAATCTACCCCCCCTCCCCACCAAAAAAAAAACCCACAGGGAACCGCACCCATTCACGACAGGCGGGGGGACAGGTTGAGATTCCACGGGGTAGCTGAGAGGAAAGTAATGAAGGACTCTTTCGACTTGTTAATTGCCAACGGAGGATATGTTCCTCCCTTCTGAAGGCTACCGGTTTTTTTCCAGAGCCGAAAAACCGGCTATTAGCCGTGAAACTACAAAAGCTGTTGGAGAAAGAGGCCATCCAGTATCTTCAGACAGCCAAGGTCATCCCAAAGAAGAGTAGCGGAACCAGGTTGCTTTTCACTCGAAGGTACCGCAACAAGTTGACTAGCAAGGTGCAATTCAAAATGGAGACCTTGGCATCAGTAAGGGAAGACCTTGAGTGGGAGAATTCACTTTATCAAGAAGCATTTCAAAATGGAGACCTTGGCATCAGTAAGGGAGGACCTTGAGTGGGAGAGTTCACGTTATCAAGAAGCATTTCAAAATGGAGACCTTAGCATCAGTAAGGGAGGACCTTGAGTGGGAGAATTCACTATCTCGATCGATCTGGATGACACTTACATCCATGTTCCTCTCCAAATGGGGGGATGGGGTGCCCACATTGGAACACTGACTGCATTGGGATCCTTGTCTCTGAAATAGGCAGACTGGCACATCAATGTCCTGTAGTACAGGGCTATCTTCAATGCTGTCTGAACCTGGACACCTCAGTTGAAAGGCAAGAATGGAGCCGTGAAGGCAATACGTTTGTGGTTGCCTACATCTTTCGAGTAGGTGACACGAAGTTCGTTCCACTCTAATTTAAGGCTTCTTCACTGTTCATATTTCTTTGATATTTCTTTCCACCCACGCCATATTTCATTACTGAATATCTAGTGGACGAGCTCTCACTGAGGGACATGATTCCTACCATGGACGATCAGGCGTGGGCGATTGACGGCTTGAGCCTGTCGTGGAGGGAGATGTGGGCTTCCCTTTTCCCACAATTTTCCCTTTGCCAAGTAGTCGTCAACAAGATCAGAGGGCCACAGGGCTCGTTCATCCTGATGGACCTAATGTCACCAGCGGCGCCATGGTTAGTAGACGCCATGAAGTGGTACAAGGAGACTCTAATCCCACCACCTCTCAGGAAGGACCTTCTGACACGGCACGGAGACGGGACCATTCGTGCAAATCTTGAGAGCCTACATGTTCACGCATTGAGACTTTTAATGGGTTCCCCCTTATTATCGGAATTCTCCCCAGAGGTCACTGACAGGGCTTTGAATTGCCATCGAAAATGGACGCTTTAGGTCTATAAGCAAATTTGGAAGAAGTTGTATGAGTGGTGTTTAAACGAGAAGATAAATCCAAGCGACCCTGCCGGGTGTACCCACTGTGACACGATTCGTCCAACAGCTTTTCCAGGAGGGCCTAGCAACCATGGTTATCAAGGACTACAGGTCTGTTATAAACTCAGTATTGACCTTGTTAGGAAATTCAGAAGTAGTGAACAATCATGCCATCACCTGGTTGATCCAGGCCTTCGACATCCAAAGTCCTGAGTCTGGCATCTCACCCAGAATGGTAAATCTGGTACTAGGCTATTTATCTAAAGTCCCGTGCGAACCTCTTCATAGGGCCTCCTTTACCCTCCTCTTGCAGTAAACAGTTTTTTTGGTGACCGTGAGCAGGCAAGGAGAAATCGTAGCATTGATGAGAGGCAGAGATTTCCTTGGATACATAAAGGACTGGTCCGAAGTGACTTTTGTCCTGTTCCCAGATTTCTGAGTAAAATAAAAAAAAAAACTCTTGTTGAACCTTTGGCTCTCCCGTCCTTAATTTTTGAGTAAAGTGTCAGCAGCCAGGAGATCGTCTGTCTCCGATCGTTTTGAAGGTGCTTACTCCCCGTAGTTGATCAAGAACTCGGTGCTGGTCCAGTTCCCGGTGCGAGCGTTACGATTTTATCTGTAAGCGACGAAGCATCGAGAACCTCACAGCGTCACAGACATGCATATGGAGGCCAAACACGCTAAATATACCAAAGTGTTGTTATCCAGAATCTAAAATTGTCTGTTCAGAATGTAAGACTGTCGGGTGAAAAGTGTGTTTTTAAGTGTTGAACGATCTGTCGGTGATCTGTCGGATTTTGTGTGATGACATTGATTTCGTCTGGTATCTTAGATACCAGGGCACGTGCTGGACGTAAAATATGCGTGCTTGTAGTGATGTATCTTAAATCGACACTTGGTAAACTAGGCAAAGTGTATTAAAAAAGCTTACATTCCAAAAAAATTAGGCCATGCCTAATATTGTTTTTATTTTTATTTTTGGTTTATTAGATTTTCTTATTCTTTTAACCTTATTTTCGTTTTCTACACTCATTTCCTTTTTCTCTTTTATTGTGGTTTATTTCTCCAACTCTCCCAAGTGAAGATTCTTTAGGGGAAAGGTAAAAATACGTGTATTGGATTTACGTTTGTGTGTTTTTCATGAAGACTTACTAACATCCTATTTACACCAATTGTGCCGTATGATGATTGCTGTGGTGTTACTTGGTACTTTCCAAAACGAGCCTTGGCAGACATAACAACTTCAGCGCCGCGAGTATGCCGCTTTTTAACTCCTGTTACAGAGATTTTGACACTTCTCTGTGTTGCTTTTGTTGCATGATGAGTTTGAATTAATTGAGCACTGCCAGTTATGTGACATTCTCACACCAGGGTTTCAACCCACTAATCTGAAGAATCTGAAGACCAGAAAAACACTGGGAATTTATACTTTAAAGCTCTGGGAATGCTCCTACTTTCACACACACTCACAAAAACACAGAAACATAAAAAACAAAATTGTAAATTATTAGTGGTGCACCAATACTGTTTCCGTTAGCAATAAACCGGCTACGTATGGTTCCGATACCAAGTACAATTACCCCATGGCGCTGCCTCGACGATTGAATAAAAAATAATGATTATTTAATTATGTTCAGGGAGTCCAGATCTGCCCTTAGCAAAATTGTATAAATTTACATGTAATTTAAACATAAATTTAGAATTTAGTATTTATTCAAATTTTTCAAAAAACTTCCAAGTTAAATGTATAATAAATTTGTTAAATTTCATATTCCCTAATTTGGCAATTGTAAAAACTGTTAATTGTACAAAAAAAATTGATTATTGTACAAAATTGTAAACACAAAAGTAAAAAGTGGATTTTTTTAAATTCTGCACTAGAACTGCATTTTTAAAGAGGATTTTAACTTCTAGGATTTATCCGATGCCCGTCGTGAAGCTGACATGATTTAAAATTTTTGCATTCTGGATACAAAACTAGCTAAGTCGTGGTTTTCGATCAGCGTCCTTTGGGTAAAGAATGCTGATCGAAAAACCATGGCAAAGTAAAACATGCATGTTTGAAGATTTTGAAGCCCAGGTGCATAAGCATCTCAGCAAATGTTTGCAAGATTTTTAAAGTCTGGATATATTGCAGGCACTGTTAACTCCAATCGAATACTTTTAGAACAAGATGGCGGCATGTGGTTCCAGGGGCTGTGAATGATTAGGCACCAAGCCACTAATGACGATAAAGTTTTAATGACATCCTAAAACAAACAGCCATCAACTACAACTTATTCTGCTCTAGTAATCACCATTCTAGATGAGTAGTTCTTATCACCCGGGGGTCTAGTATAGTGTTACAGCCTAACAGAGCCCCATGCTTTTTGGGTATCACATTTAAATCCGTGGGAGGGGTGGAGCGTGCATCTAGGGTCTATTGGTCGGTCCATGTGCACCTAGGATCAACATTTTCCCTCCCTTGAACGTTAGATACCCGCCCGATATCCCTGCCGCATCTACGCGTCGCCCGCCCGGGATAGCTGTTTCCTCCAGGTGACTAGTACACTTCAGCACAAAGTTGGGTCTATTGGTCGGTCCACGTGCACCTAGGATCAACATTTTTCCCCCATTGAACGCTAAATACCCGCCTCATATCCCTGCCGCATCTACGCGTCGCCCGCCCGGGATAACTGTTTTCCTCCAGGTGACTAGTACACTTCAGCCCAGAGTTGGATCTATTGGTCGGTCCACGTGCACCTAGGACCAACATTTTCCCCATTGAACGCTAGATACCCGCCCCATATCTCTGCCGCATCCGTGCGCCGCCCCCGCCCGCAATAATTGTTTTCCCCCAGTTGCCTTCAGCCCAGAGTAGAAACTACGTAATAACTAGGAACGCGTTCTTTGGGCTGTTGAATCCCCACCCTAAAAAAAAAAGTAGAAAAGGCTCAGCTGGAAGCGCCCCCAGCATCAACTAGATTTTGCCGTAGGGCACGACGTATTGCCCTTTCCCGTTTGAAGCATTTAAACAGGGCAAGTCGCGCGAGACGGTGATCCGTTGCATATCAGCGACTAACTACAATAGAGAAAAAGAAAGAAAAACTAAAATCACCTCGTCGCGTTCACGGGCGGCCGGCCCAGGAGGCCGTGGGTCGGCACTTTCAGGGGAGTAAGTGGGACACAAGATAGCAGGCCCACAGACCGATCTCCTGCACGAGAAGGATGTCGGAGGTATTTGGCTAATGAAAAACCAATTTTAAAATAAAAGTCAAGGTAAACTCCACAGGAGACAATTTAAAAATAAAATGAGCAGCAAGACTATCCTAGTATACAAAACACACAACTCACGAGACGCGCTGAAGGATAAAAAAAATATCCAAGAGTTGATAGTTAGTGAGCTGTGTTCCGCAACAGCTATCCCAGAACATAATGAAGTAAGAATCTCGTCAAAAATCGGGTAAGTCTAAAATTGCTCGGGGCTATAATACGAACAATCCCGCCCCCCAACACGGTGGTCTCCCCCTACGGCCTTCAGACCTCTGAATGGCCTAGACGAAATGACAAGAACGAATGACTATTGTAAAAAGACCCAATCCGTCACGCGTTTCTGTCCATTAACGTAACGCTATATAGGCCAGAGGTCGTGAGGTTAATACTGTTATGGGCGTAGGAATGTAGCTATAACGTTTATCGGCTATTAACGGTTGTCGAGAGCGTGGGACCCCTCAACTAAAAGAAAATAATCGTTCCCCCCTATCAATTCGTCAAAACAAAAAGTGACGGGCTATATGTAAGCTGTCAGTACTGTCAAAAAATGACGCGTAGTTAACGTCTCGCGACCTAGATCTCTAGACAACCGACTTATTATACGTTAAACCTTTCGTATAAGCCCTTTAACTCGAAAAGACAAAATAACGGGCTAACCACCAAAAAAAAAACACTACCTCGAGCGAAATGGGCGGCCCACATCGTGACGTAGTACACGCCTCGCAATTGGTTGAAAGTCGTCACATGATTCGAGCCGTGCAATGAGCGACGGTACTACGAGACTAACCAATCGAAAAAATGACCAAAATAGAGTACCGTAACACCTTTACGGAAAATAACCAGGGCTGATTTGTCGAGCAGCTATTCCACCTGAAACAATGCAATTTGGCCAAGTATAAAACCATCACCCCAGCCAAGAATTCACTAACCCGCCGATCTCAGCAATTGGAACCAACAACTCAGCAATTGTAGAGGTAAGCATTGTTTAATGAGGCATTACGTTAATATTGAAAAAAAAAAAATAAGAGTGCGAGGACTTGGCCGGTTGCTAACGGGCTTCTTTACATTTATGTTTACAGATATCCAACAATCCGAAAGGCCACGGAGCAGTACACCAGAGCAGTGCAAGCAGAGAGGAACAGGTAGGCCTAAATGGTTCCTTTATATCATTTTGCGGAATAGGGCAAAAAAAAAAACCTAAAGGAAGGCTATGTCCTTTTTTATTTCTTTTCATATACATAGTGAACAAAAA
>JAHWFP010261087.1:139590-183207 GCA_023313725.1 Lithobius niger
TTCTTGAGCGGTATCTTTCGGTCGGCCGTCCCTTTTCTTAAAAGAGGTTTAATGGGGATAGGGCGTTATGCGCTAAGATCTGGGGGAAGGATGCTGGATGACGTAGAGTCTGGACAATCTGTTAAGGAAGCTGCTCGGACGAGATGGAGGGCGGCTAAACATGATGCCGTGGCCACTGCTACAGGTGGGCAAGTGGGAACCGGTCGCAAGAGGAAGAAGAAGCGTTGTCAATCAGGAGGTGGGAAGAGAAAACTAAGACGCCTACAGGCTTCCAAAAAACGAAGAAGCAAGCCTAGAAGAAAGGCGGACTTTTTCGGTTAAATGAGCAACAGAAAGTATATAACCGCATACTGTACTACGGCGTCTTTCATTCCACATCATCATGTCATTGAAACCAGACAGAGATTCAGTCCCCTGCACCAAGGAAGAACTTGAGCTCTTTACGACACCTCCCGTGCAGGTGACCGTAAATGATGACACTCTAGTCGAGTATCATCCTTTAGCCACATTAAGTGACGGTGCTCCTCTCGAATTCGTGGTTCCTGGAGCTGCCGACTGTCTCTTGGACTTGAGTCAGTCGTTTTTACACATCCAGTGCAAAATAGTTAAAGGTGTAGCGACGACTATAACAGACACCGAGAAGATTGGTCCTGTAAATCTACTTTTACATTCTCTTTTTTCGCAATGCGATTGTACATTAAATGGAAAACAAGTGTCTAATAGCGACAATGGGTACGCATTTCGTTCTTATTTAGAGACTTTATTGACTCATGGCACCGATGCTAAAGCCGGTCACCTCTCCAGTCAACTGTGGGAAGCCGATACTGCCGGTAGTTTCGATAGTGGTAATCCTGGTGGAAGTAACGTTGGTCTTAAAGCACGCACCAAACGTGTCAAGACTAGTAAAGTTATAGACCTGTACGGTCGCCCTCACTGCGACCTATTTCAGCAAGACAGACTTTTGTTAAACAATGTCGATCTCCGTCTCAAATTAACTCGTAGTAAAGATGCATTCTGTTTAATGAGCGCCGAGACCAACCCGAGCTACCGCGTGAACATCACTAAGGCAGCCTTGTTCGTCCGCCGAGTCACACCATCACCGGCAGTGTTGGTGGGGTTCACCCAGGCCTTAAAAGACGGTTCCGCAAAGTACCCAGTCCGCCGTGTTGAAATTAAAACTTTTACTATACCTCAAGGTAGTCTACAAGGCAATCTCGATAATGCCGTCCTGGGAAACATGCCTTCGTTTTGTCTTCTCGGCCTGGTTTCGAATAGTGCATACAACGGTAGTTATACTAAAAATCCTTACAACTTTGCCAACTACAACGTTAATTATCTCGCTTTGCAGGCCGATGGAAAAACTATTCCTTCTATTCCCTATAAACCAGACTATGACAATTCTTTATACGTGCGAAATTATTACTCACTTTTTCAAGATACCAACAAACTGGTTTCGGGCTCGCCTCCACCCATCGCGTATGGTGATTACCCGGAAGGCAATGCGCTGTACGCCTTTGACTTGACTTCCGATAAAAGCCAAGGAGAGTGCCATTACAACCTCATTCGTCAAGGATCTCTTCGTATCGACATTAGTTTCAAAGAAGCCCTTACGGAAACTATAAATTTAGTACTTTACATGGTGCATCAATCCGTACTCGAAATCGATCAATCTAGAAACATTCTATATGAACACTAAAAAACAATGCAAACGGATCAATTGCGCGCCGCAGCTAGCAGTCACAAGAAGCTAGGGCCTTTATTCGGTGACGTGTACGCTTCCGATCAGCTACCTAGAACAGCCACCCATTCGGCGTACATCGTTAATTTGGACCCCTCTTCCAAACCAGGTAGTCACTGGATCGCCATCTATTTCGACCACCTCAAAGCGTCCGTTGACTATTTTGACAGCTATGGTCTGAAGCCTACTAACGTACACATCCTGCGTTTCCTCGGTAGGAATTCTACCTTTAAGAATTATAATCTACACACCTACCAAGGACCTTGTAGTACGGTATGCGGCCAATACTGTCTTTATTTTCTATATCATAAAGCCAATGGTCTCCCCATGACTCGTATCCAACAACATTTCCATCCTATGACGAAGGATTTTAACGACCGCCGTGTCGTTCGCTTCGTCAAAAGACACTTTAAATTCGTTACACCTTCCGAAAATAAAGACTGCTTTCAATGCTGTAAGCCGTTGTTATGATCGACTGTGGGGGGGGAAATGAGACTGACGTTGCTGTTGGTGTTTTTTTTTCCTAGGGGTCTTAAACCCTCTTAAATAATGTACGGGTCTTAAACCTTTTTTAATTTTTTTTATTATATAAATGTTTCACTACAGGGTCCTAAACCCTCTTCAATCATGTTGTGAATTTTTTTTGTATTATATACCTATTTTGATGAGGAGGTCTTAAACTTCCTTCAATGTACATAGTGTGGGTTTTTTTTTTATTATATAAATGTTTTGCTAAAGAGATCTTAAATCTCCTTCATTGTACATGGTGGTGGGTTTTTTTTATTATATAAATGCTAAAGAGATCTTAAATCTCCTTCATTGTACACGGTGTGGGTTTTTTTTTTATTATATAAATGTTTTGCTAAAAGAGATCTTAAATCTTCTTAAAATGTAGGTTTTTACTTAATAAATTTTTCCCTCGCAAGGGGGGAAATTTGTGTTTGCGTAGCTTCGTGTCCGACTTTACTTATTTTGTTTATTGTCCATACTTGTTCTTTTTTTCGGCCATATCTTTTATTAACGTCTACGATAAACACCTAGTTTTCTACTGGAAACCTAGGCGACGAACTTAACGTTGGTTTCGACTACGCGGCATCATGCAATTAGAACCAACGAAACACCGTTGGGCCACTCGGACGACTAGCGTTTGAGAATTCCAAATTCGGGTGATGAACACGATACGTCAACGGATACCTTTTTTAATTTTAGTTTTTTTTAACTTCGTCACATTTAATTTTTTGTTTTTTTTTGCCAACACATTCCCTTACGTATCGCAGCGGATTACGGGCCTCCTGGTGGTATCGCCCGGGTGTTGTCTGGAAGAGCGCCATCGAAGGGAGCCGTATTACACAAACCCTACAAACAACGTGTATTATGACTCGCTGCGATGACGCCTCCTTCCACATGATAGCTAGACCGTATGCGCGCAATATGGCCTTTTGCGATATCACTTCTTTACATGTCTCACTTCTTATTTGTATTACATCTTATAAACTACCGGTGGGACTTTTGCTTTTTATAATACCTAGCTTCTGATTTTTTTACGGGTATAGAGGCTTATCCCCTTCGCTGGACGCTCCCGGGGATTCGTTACTAGCCGTCAGTTTCCCCTTCAGGAAACTGCCGGTGGATTTTTGGGTTTTTAACTACCTAGCTGTTATCACTCCGCCCCCTCAGCCTTGTCCACGTTCTTAAATTCTCAGTCTGCACTACGTTCCGCTTATCGAATTGAAGGCACTACTTCGACTTATATCGCTTCGTTATAGCCTATATGATTTGCGAAGGTGGGCTTTTTAGGCTCCCTCAGTCTCCGCCTGACGTCGCTTCATTTTGTATTTCTACCGTGTCTAATCTCGTTTTTTTTTTTTTGTTTCAGTCCCACCATACCCTACACACAACTACCCCCGACTAGATGAAGGCCATCAGGTGGTATTATACGTACACCGTTATTGTTTCGCTTTCAAACACCTATTTTTTTTTTACAGGCAGAAATATAAAGGTTCCATGCTCAATCCTCATGCTTAAGGTAACCCTCAATACATGTGGCTTCTGACTATGCTTTATATTCCAGTATTTTTCGGTAATTCTGGTTTCTTACTTTTTTACAGCTTCCAGACCGACTTGAAGGAGCTGCCTTGAAGAGGAAACCATACTTACACTCAATCCAACTTGAAGGACAACGTGGGCATCCTCATACTTAAGGTAACCTTCAACACATGTGACTTCTGACTATGTTTTTATATTCCAGTATTTTTCGGTAATTCCAATTTCTTACCTTTTTACAGCTTTCAGGCCACCTTGAAGAAGATCCCTGGCTCGAAGATCTGACTGTCTCAGGCTTTTTTTGCTGTTATTTCACAACTGTACTATGCATGTACCTCTAAACGATTTTTAATAAAAAAAAAAGTGTATCTCCTGCCTATCACTTTTACCTATGCATGCACGCAAACAGGGGGGAGTCTTTTCAACTGGTAACAATTATTATCCCGGGCGGGCGACGCGTAGATGCGGCAGGGATATGAGGCGGGTGTCTAACGTTCAAGGGAGGGGAAATGTTGATCCTTGGTGCACATGGACCGACCAATAGACCCTAGATGCACGCGCCTACCTCCCCACGGATTTAAATGTGATACCCAAAAAGCATGGGGCTCTGTTAGGCTGTATCACTATACTAGACCCCCGGGTGATAAGAACTACTTAGATGGGATTTTATGGTTTCTTTGATGCAAACTACCCCAACAAAAATTGATATATAAGTAAGTGGCCCTTTCAAAATGCGCGAAAAACTACTGCTAAAGAAAAACAGGCATATAGTTCTACGATGATTTAAGCTCTTAAAGTAAAAAAAAAATTACTTAAGTTTGATTTTAACGCTATTTTTGAAACGTAATCGATATCGGCAAACCAAGATGGTGGTTCCATACCTTGTCCGATACCATGGAATCGTACTCAAATCCACTATCGGATTCGGTATATGACTATGTTATCCTTACATCTCTATAGGGACACCTAAAAGTTCATTAAATCGGACTACTCCAGGGGTGAAACTGTTCCTACTTATCATTTTTTCGTTCTCATTTTATTCCTATTTTTTACGGAAAAAAAAGTTAAAGATTTCCTGTTTTGGATTTTTAAACAAGTTTTAATTTTTTTTCCAAGTAACATTTGTCCCATTGGAAAATGAAGGTAGCCATTTAAGGAATTTCATGCATGTATCTATTTTATAACATGTTACGTAACCGTGACTTACCTGTGGAAAGAAGGCATGTAATATTTGCTAATATACCATCAATGCTGAAATTAAAAAAGCCATCTAGCAAAACTTTAAAAGTTTTTTTTATCCTTCTTTTACAAACAGAAAATGGAAAAAAATTTCTTTTGCGCATCAATCACCATTGGGTTAAGTTGTGACATAACGCTGAAATCCTGAGCCACTCTATATTGAGCAAGGTTTGTTGCAGAAGCACTTCCTTGAGTTCTTTATAAAAGACATTATGTTGACATATAGCATATAATAGCATTATCCGTATAAAAGTAGGCTACTGTTCGTAGGGGGGGGGGGGTGCAGCAACAACCCTGATATGGCAAAATGCCAAAAATTAAAGTTTTACTGCTTCAGGCTCCATACTTTACTTACACTGTAAACAAAATGGAGCAAAGCGAACCAATCAACCAACAAACAAACCAACAAACTAACAAATCAACCAACAAACAAACGAACCAATCACCCAACCCAAAAATAAACCAACCTACCTACAAACAATCAAACAAACGAACACCACAGGAACAAATAAGTATGAAAACAACGTTATTGATGCAGAATAGGCCAAAATGCACATAATTATTAAAGACATATTTAAAATAATATTGCATATGCTAAAATCATTTTAAAACAAAAAAACGTGTAAAATTTCACATTTTGCCTTGTTATTTCTAATTTTTAACCGATAAAAGACATAATGGAGCAGGTTCCGCTTTCTTTTGTTTGGCTGGGTTTTTTTTTTTGGCCGCTTTCTTGTTTGGCTGGGTTTCCTATTCCCTCTTCCAAACATAAAATTCTCAACTTACGTGAAATAAGCATGTGACATAATTGTAATTCCCAGTTCCCAATTAACCAAAACTACCATACTGACCCTATCCTTATCAACAACAAAAAAATACTTGAAAGCATTGCATAAGTAAAGCATAGGCTTAAATGCACACAATTATTTAAAAAATATTGGTGTTAAATAATACTTCCTATGCTAAAATCATTTTAAAACACAAAACCCCCAGTACAAGTTCACATTTTGCCTTGTAATTTCTAACCAATAAAAGACAGCTGCTAGGTGTTTGGACCATTGGAAAGCTGCTGACAAAACCGTTAAACGTCAATATCGGTCGACGAGAACTGAAAATATCTTCAATTTAGTTTATTACCGATCTATTTGGTTTTTGTCTACCGATCCCGATTTATGTCGATATTGCTAATATCGGTAACGATCGAGGTCGGCGCAGCCTTGCAAAATATGCTTATAGTTACTTACAGTTAACAGACACGTGTCTGCTAGTGAGGGTGCCTCTTGATCATTTTTTCATGACTAGTGTGATAGTACGATTGAGTGATAGCGTGATTTTTTTTCATTTGATCACGTAGTGTGATAGTATATAAGTCCATGGGTAAACTAATTGGAAAGAAAGAAAGAAACTTTGCCCTGCAAAAAAAAAAAAAAGCTGCATGAACAAACGATGACATCATGAACAATCACCTTGTTGTTGCTTGGCTCTTGGCTCTTGGCTATAGGCCTATTTTGTCACCTTGATGAGTCCTCAACCGCATGTCCGATTCCGGATTTTTTTTTGGTAAACCTTGTCCTGACATCCGTGCTACTGCATGCAAAGTTTGGTTAGGATAGGCATTGTGGTTTTCACGTGATGTGAGATCTAAGATTACATTGGTGTGTGACCAAAGCGGAGCTCCGCTCGGCCTTCGGCCTCGCTTCGCTCCAATTACGCAGCATAACAATAACTGCTTCAGTGACTGATATAGCAAATGAATCATCTTTGCAATGGTTGCAGTGTTTGAAATGTAACATATTTAAACTTTGGTATTGGTATTTTTCCTTCTAGTAATGTGTATTGGTGGTGATTTTCTTTTCCGAGAAGCAAAATCTCGTGTTTTCTTTCGCAAGGACCTGCTGACATTTCTGTTAGGCATTCAAATGATTGGTGATGTAATAGTAAGCCATCTAATATTCCCTTTAGTGGTTTACCGATACCGATAACCAATAAACCGGTTCCCTACGGTTCCGATAGTGATTACCATCGGGCAGTGCCACAGGGAATGGAAAAAAAATTAATAATAATGAATTAATTATGTTCAGGGAGTCTAGACTTCTGCTGTGGCAAATTTTTATAAATTTTTAAACGAAAATGTTGATATATACAAGTTGTATAATTAAAATTAACAATTTAATTTAATTAAAAAATTAAATTAAAATAACGTGTAACTATTTTTTTTTAGAGAAGCTTTTTTTATTCCAGGATTAAAGTGGCACTATCACCGATTGAAATGCGAACGAAAATAGCGTGGCGCCATCTAGCGACATTGATATTGTTAACCTTTATAGCTTGCTCGCAGGTGCACGAGGATGAACCAAATTTTGACTCAATAATTAAGGATGTCGTGGCTTGTTTGTTTCGTTAAAAGAAATGCCGTTATGCATTCCTTCGCTTGGTGCAAGCAAACGCTAGATGGTACTACACAGCGCTAGATGTTGTCAGAATTCGTCTGCTTTTAATCGGTGATAGTGCTACTTTAATGGCACGCCATTTTTCTAATGGCACTGATATGATTAAAATTTTTTGCTTTCCGAATGTATCAAATTTAATTTAAAAAAAAAATCAAAATTAAGTTAAAAAACTTAAGCTAAAAAAAACTAGTTTAAAATAACCAGAAAAATGAAACGATTTTGTAAATTCTGCTCTGGACCTGCAGTTTTAAATAAAATTTTTGCTTCTTGGATTGGTCTAAGCCCTTCAGTGAAGCTGATATGATTTAAAATTTTGTTTTCTGGATTAATTTTTTTTCAACTTAAATTAAAATCAAAAAAATTCGTTAAATAAAAATAACTGGCTAAAACTTAGCATACTTGAAGATTTTTGCAGCCCGGATTTAGTGCATGCACTGGAGTGACTCCAATCAAACACACGATTTAGAAAAAAAAAATGGCGGTGTATGATGGACACCATGTTGACCGGACATCAATAGTCGCAACTGATGGACAAGCAGTATACAAGCAGTGAAACGCTAAGCAAAACATGAAACAACTTGATGATAATAAAGTCCTGACATCCTTAAACAAACAGGAATCAACTGTAACGTATTCTGCTTAGTATATTACCATCATAGGTGGTATTTATGGTTATATGATGCAAGCTACTCAAAAGTTGATGTCAACAGGTGAGTGGCCCAATAAAAACGAAAATGTGTTAGTTATTCATCCAGGATTCTACTATCAAGCACAGTTTTACGATGATTTAAGCTACTGAAATTAATTTTCTGTTCCAATATCTCTAAGATATTCTTTCTACTACCGCATTCCCCTGGAAACAAGAAAGTAGATAGCAATATCATGTGATTTAGTGGTCTGCCTATTTTTGAAAAGGTAGTCACTATCGGCCAACCAAGATTCTGGTTCCGATTCCACGGGACCGTACTCAGAATCGGTATAGGAATCGATACACCACTAACTACCGTAACTGTAGCTTCTGACGAGTTTTTGGGTGAACCTAAGCTGTTTCATCTGCATAACAATATTTGTTTATATCAAGTAGAGTTCAGAATCATTGAAACGG
The DNA here is from genome assembly GCA_023313725.1 of Lithobius niger. Lineage (NCBI taxonomy): Eukaryota > Metazoa > Arthropoda > Chilopoda > Lithobiomorpha > Lithobiidae > Lithobius > Lithobius niger. Next base: position 148,166 of record JAHWFP010261087.1, read on the forward strand.
GAGCATTTGTTTATTGACAGTAACTACTTGGCAATTTACAACGTGTGATGCAGTGTTTGTTTGACGTTGATGCATTTGTTTGCAAGAAATGTCTACGTGTTTTTATGCCGTGTAATTACAGTCATTGTGGAAAAATGGCAATTTGTGAAAAATCTGTTTTAATCTTCAGTGTTTAGGTGGTTACCTGTATAATCCTATAATGTTTGAATCTTTGCAGGAAATACACAGAAGCCATGTCACAAGACAGAAGTATGCTATTTATAAAAAATATTAAAGCTGAAGACAAGGGGACGTATCGATGTTCAGCCAAATACGCAGGGACCAGAGATTTGTCAACAAACGTCACACTAAATACATTCTGTAAGTAGCATCTTGCCTTTGTTTCTAGCATGTAATTTTGTGTTTGCCTGTGTAAGGCATTAAGTTGCAAACTTGCTATTTATTACAAATGCTATTGCAGTACTGAAAAAACCGTTACTGGACGTACTTTGAAACTCTTGATTAAAATTCGTAAAAAGTTCGAAACTCATTTTCGCTCACTTTCAAAATGCAGAAATTATCAATACTTGCTAATTTTCGACTGAAATTCTTCAGCTTCATCAGGCATCCTAGTTAATTGGCTTTTCTACAATCTCTTTTGCTGGTCTTTTGAACACGGCAGCCATGTAGAAAAGCCAATTAACTAGGATGCCTGATGAAGACTTAAGAATTTCAGTCGAAAATTAGCAAGGTATTGATAACATCTGCATTTTGAAAGTGAGCGAAATGAGTTTCGAACTTTTTACGAAGCTATTGCAGTATTTTGTACAATATGTGTTACCAAGTAGGGAACTTTATCTTTTCAGTTACAAAGATATAGAATAGGGCTACTAGAGATACTTTATATGTTCGTTCGTTGCCCACAGAAGCATATATATATATATATATATATATATATATATATATATATATTGCTCAATGAGTAGACTGGGATTATGATTAAACAAAGCAATCTTCAATAATGCCGGCTAATCAGCTGTGCCCTGGAACAATCGGCAGAACGGCTAGCGGGTTCATTCTTGGCACGTTAGCAAAGAAAAAGGGCGAGCGGCTGACAATGACAACGGATATGTTCTCTAACAATTAGAAACAAGCACAATAGTGCTATTAGAGCCGAATTGAATCCCCAACAACAACTCGTTTGAAAAAAAAGGTGGATTGGGGAAACCATGCCCGTGGCCAGCCTCATTGTTGAAAAAGAGCTGCCACTTTATAATAATATTGATCAAAGCGTATCCAAAGTGACACCGTATATATAACTTCATTAAAAAACTTGTGACTTTTTGTTTGTGCAGTGGACATTACGTGGCAAGATGCGCCTGTTGACCAGCATGCTGTTAAAGATACAGATGCCACAATCAAGTGCAACGTTGTGGCAGATCCTGCTCCCACCGTGGATTGGCTCAAAGACGGTGTGCCATTCAAGCCTAGTAAGTAGTTTTAACACTGTGTGTTCATTACAGTGTGTAACTTCAATTAGGGGTTGGACGAATATTCGAATAGGATATATTCCATTTGAATAATCGCAAAAAAAAATTTTGTGTAATCTTACGTTATTTTTATTATTTTTGAGTTGGATTTTAAGTTTTCCTGTAGGCTTCTTGAGTACCAGCCAGTCTGCACTATGCTTTCTTCTCTTTCCCCTTCGTATGATCACGATTTTGGATTGCACACTTGCAAGTGGAGGCAGATGGGGGAGGTGGGATTACGGATGTGCAGCAGTTCTCCCTAATACATTTAAGAAAGGAATTCAACAGGGGCCATGGCAGCCAGTTGATAAGACGGTGTCAACTTCAATGTCATGTATATGTGAAAGGGAAACAGGTCTTGGTGGTCATTCCGTATTACAGTTGGCAATGAATCATTTGTTTGGGGGTGGTTGTTGTATGTATGCCTTCCAAGTGATTTAAGCTACTAAAATTAATTTTCTGTTCCTATATCTCTAAGATATTCTTTCTACTATCGCATACCCCTGGAGATGGGAAAGTAGATGGCAATATCATGTGAGTTAGTGGACTGCTTATTTTTGAAAAGGTAGTCATTATCGGCCAACCAAGATTCTGGTTCCGATTCCACGGGACCGTACTCAGAATCGGTATAGGAATCGATACACCGCTAACTGCCGTAACTGTAAATTAAATTAAACTTGTGGTTGTATTACGTTTGCCTTGCATTACCAACAGACTAAATAAAACTTAGGTATTCAATGAAAAAACGGATTGGGGGGGGGGGGGGACGGTCAGGTCCGAATCGGGGGAAAAAATTTGAACGAATATCGAGTATTTTTCTGCGAATATTCGAATGTGTGTTTTCCCTATTCGTCCGACCCCTAACTTCAATGAGCTTAGACTTCAGTAAGTTGATGTAGGGTGCACCGATATTACAACCCAAAGTTCAAATTTCTTCCAAGTGTCGAAAACAATCATTTTAGTTTTGTGCACTTTGTCTTATAGCAGTTTAGTAAAGTACTGTAACCTTATAAACAAACACCCATTGAAGGTATTTGTGTAAATCTTTTCAGTACATTTTCATTTCTCTCCATTTGCAGTAACCTTTTTGAGGTGTCTTATTGAAAAATCGGCAAACGACGATTACTATTACTTTAAATTCTTGCTAGTACTACAGTAATAGTAATTGTCGTTTGCCGATTTTTCAACGTATTGCTCCTCTTTGGAGTTAGCACCCGCAACCGGTTGTTCTGTCTTCTAACACAAACTTGTTCAAGAATGCACTAGCTACATACTTACTTAAAGAATGAAATCTTGTTTGTAATTTTCCACCTTGTTTGTAATTTTCTTGACTGGTGGTTGTACCGTAAATCGTGTATTAAAAGCCCAGTTGAAGCTAAAGTAGTAATAGTGGACTCTTCCTTTAGCTCCTAGCACCTGCACGAGGCCTGGGCATCTCTCACCTAAGCCTCCTCCCTTCTTCACAACAATGAAAAGGATGTAAAAATTGGTCTTTCTGAGATCGTTCAAAAGCTTTGAATTTTCTGTAGTAGATGTCCAGAAAGGTTAGAAAATTGATAATGCTTGAATTAAAGCCCATCCCCCTATCTTTGCCAAATTAACTGCATAAGCCCATGGGCGTTTAATCCACGATTTACGGTAAGTGGTAACCTCATGTTTGATTGATGCTCCGTAAAGCAAAGTGTTGATTCACCCCTTCCTGTGAATTTTTATCTTTAACTCTCATATTAGGGGTGTGCGAGTAGAATAATTTTAATTCGAGTCGAGCCGAGCAGAGTTTGCATCAGAATAATGAGTATCAAGCTGAGTTCAAGTATTTGGTTAACACACTTATTTTGCAAGTGTCTTTTTAATTTGTTAGTGTAATAACAGACTAAGATGCTGGTTAACGGACTGTGCAGATCAACGTCTACAACTAGTTTTCCAGTATTTAGGGTCAACTTTAGGGGAAGAATCAACCATTCTTGAATCAAGACAATCAAGCTGAGTATGGATGCAAGCGAGGAGTCAAATTCGAGTATAAGTTTGTTACTCTGCTCGGATCGCATTTCTCGAGTATCGCACATCCCTATGATTCATATGTAACTTTTTCAGTCATGGAATTCGAACCCGTATTCACTTGGTTTGAAGACGAGTAGCCTATGCTAACCACTGTGCTGGGCTTGCATGCTGTGCTCGGAGTCTCCGGGAACCCCTAACATAGGTTGGGTAGCGCGTCCGGATTCTGTTTTTTGACTGTCTTTGCAGCCTTAGCGGTTTGGAAATGTTGGAGGTTCAAGGGTTAATGTGATCGAGCTACTGTTTTTTGTTGGGAAGGGGGGGGAGGTGGTGGAAGCTTACTATTGATTATTTCTTGTTACGTAACTTCTGTTGTGGTTTACATTGTTATTGCTAAAAAAAAAAAACGAGATCTGAGAAGTGAGTGCAGTAAAAAATGGAAAGATAGGGCCCACAGACAGAACCAAGAAACTCACTGGGCATAAAATGGTTACTGCTGCTTTAATTTTCATCACAAACAACCAGTGAACAAGGCACATAGTGGCTGTTTGTACTGAAAATTATGCGGCTGTACCGTTTTATGCACAGTGAGTTTCTTGTCTCTGTCAGTGGGCCCATCTCTCCAATTGTTATTTCTAGTTGGTCAATTGTGGCCTGTAGTCTCTGTTTCTTGTGATTTTAATTTTTGGCAGCCATTGTTATGTAATGCTCATAAGATGTGATTTAACAAAGAAGTGAAGTTGTACTTACACCTTTTTTATATTTGAATTCGCAGATGAGCGATGCGTAGCTGAGACTGAAGGTATAGTCTGTCGACCAATCACACAGATGGAAGAGGGACAGTATGTTTGTCGTGCACGTGTTACAGCTACAGGCCGGATAGCAGAACGTTTGATCAAGGTTGAAGTCGATGGTACGATTGTTTTCAGTTTCAGGATAATATGTGAAGGAGTGTTAAAATTAGTTATTTAAACATTTTTTTTTGGGGGGGGGGGGCCCCCGAGAACGTCATTGTAGGGCTAAACAAAAAGCATTTTTGTTTAGCCCTATAATGACATTTCCCTCCAAAAAACATTTTTAAATATGAAGTAGATGCCCATATCCTAAATAATTTCCTTTGTTATCGCCTCGTGTCCAGTTTCTCTCCATTCAAAACAAAACTATTTTCCTTTTTGCCATTTTCAAAATTAAATAATTACCCCTTTATTATGGCAAGTTATTGTCAAGTTTCTATCACATTAGGAAAATCTAAATATCCTATTGTACCTATTTGTTGGCCATTTGTTTGACGAACGGCCATGTTTTGGTAAAAGACTGTAACCTGAAAAGTGCAGTTTTTGAAAAAATATCCTTTCTAAAATCTGCAAAAAAAATCGTTTGTTTCAGTAATGAAACGAGGTACAACTTTGGTTAGGAACTTGCAATCTTTTAAGATATTTCCTTTAATGTCAGTAAAAGAAAATTATTTTTTAATTAAAAATTATGTAAATTTAATCATTTAATAAGAAGTTCATCGAAAATTCGCCAAAGCAACTGAACAAAGTGCTACGTTTTGACTTTAGTTAATTTTTCCGATTTTTCAACATTAGCATTAGTCAAAGTAAAGACCTCCATCACATTTTCAGTAAATTATTTGACATGCAGTATGTTGTCATGGCATTAATATCTGGTAAAATAAAGTAACTGTACATTATTGCAGTGTTTTGCCTATTACGAGTATTATTGCTTTGCAGTGAATTCTGGGATAGATTGCACACTGCATGTTTAATTTTTTTATTTCTTAGTTCAAAGAAAAACACTGTATTGCGTTACAAAACAGTTAATTAAAAACCAGATAACTGCAACTACAGATTCATGTTTAGCAAAGTAAGATTCTCCAACAAGACAAAATACTGTATGTTACACTCAACGCGGTTTGTTATTCTAGGTAAATCAATTTACGTTTAGTTAAAGGGATGGTCAGCGCGACGAGATACAATGTTTTGCCAATTTCTTCTGCCGAAACTAATGGTCAGAATGGCACGAAAAAAATTTGGTATGTCATTGGCGTTGCGTCAAGTTCAAAAACGCGATTTAAGCTAAAACACTGTAACTCGAGTTGCAGTCTTTCACCAAAACGGGGCCGCAAAGTCCTCATGTCGGACCATTCAGTTGTTCATAAGAGTTTCAAAAAATGGTTAAAATGTTATCGTTGTTTACTAGGGGCAGCTTGTCTTTAAATGGCTCTACACAACATTTTCTACATTTTTTTATATGCGATTTTGTAAAACTGGCAATATAAATGTTAGAAATCAAGGTAATAAGTTTTAAAAAGTGCTCCACGGTATGGAATATGTAATGGAATGTTATTAAAGCTAATTCACTAGTTACGCAGCATTTATTATTGTACACATACTATCGTTCACATTTCTTCTCAGGTATTATGGAAATTTTGCTATGCATTGTCGGAAATCCTATTTCTGTTATCATGTTACAGTGATCCCCAAGATTGACAGCCTGCAAAGTGAATACAACACCATTGAGGAAGAACGATTAGTGATGACTTGCTCGGCCACAGGAAAACCAATTCCTGTAGTCACGTGGGTTAATGCGGTAAGTTCAGATGGGAGCTTCAATTTGTAAAAGTGTTTGTAAATCCTAATTAGAAGCGCTACTGCAAAGCGGGATTTGCTTGGCGCAGCTGCATACAATATTGGCAAAGCGAGGAATTTATCACAAGGACATGTAATTTTCCGGGAAAATGCTTTATTAAATTATATGAAAACACTTATATCACCTCCAAGAATATTTCAACAACAGTTCACTTAAATTTTCAAGGAAGAAAACACCGTTCCTCTTCTTCAGAAGACCACACCACAGCAGAAACGTTCGTTCGATGTACGCTTACTCCATGTTGCACTTTAAATCTTCGCACACGTGCTGCAGACCACTGATCTCTTAAGTTATTCACTAGAGGCTTGCTCGACGACTGCAGTCAAATTCCACTTCGTGTCTAGTTTGGGAATTAGAGGCAATGGGACAAGTTCTTCAATTAGGTCGTGGGTAGGGCCAGTAAGGTTCATGAGAGGTACTCGTCGACGAGTAAATTTTTTAATTGCGAGGGATTCAAGTGCCCAGAGATGTGCTCCTCGTTTGCCCAATTTTGCGTTTTTTTTTTTTTTTTTGGCAATGAAAGTGTAGTTTTGCAGTGTTTCAATACTAGTTTGCTGTGATGGATTTGGCTGTTGAATTCAATGAAATCCGTGCCGTGTCAGTATGGCTCAGCGTTAGGACCTCTGCCTTTGATTTCAAAGGTCGTGGGTTCGATTCCCCACTCATGCAGTCTGACATATAAGTCCAAAAGGCACCGTAAATAGGTTTGCTTCTGTATTTTTTTTAACCCATCTTGAGCCATTGGCTTTTCCGTCCTGTATTACAAAAAAGAATTCAATGACGGCATTTTGCTGTCTCATTTGTTAACAAAATTTATTGAAAGTCCAATGAGGCATGAAAATATGGACGCATAACAGAATGATTGCCGCCAAACTTTTAAAAACAAATACGCATCACATATGCAGTTAATGATGCTGCACTGCTCACTGCAGGTGTCCTTTATCCAAGACATTGATTAATGCAACTCTCATACACGTGAACATTGCACCTATGGTAACCTCAACTGCTCCCGGAATGTTTTCTGAGGGCTAGTTGTTGGATTAAATAAATTAATCATGTTTGAAGAAACCCGATTTCTCGACGATTTTTCATTGTTTTTTGGAAACTTTTGAAATTTTCGGCACTTACGAGTTTTGTGGAAGGGTGGGAGGGTGTTTTGGTTGATGTTGGTGACTGTTTACCTGCCACTTCAAAAAATGTGTTTGAAGTTCTTTTATTTAAAAAGTTAAGAAACTTGCTATTGCACAACGTAGTATAAATTTCATATTATCATTCCAGCCTATAGATACTACGCACAGGGCGTAAAATTACAAAAACAAATCCAAGATAATGAGTTCAATCCTGCCGAATTTTTGATAATCTGTGTTGCTGGAGTTGATAAACACAGTCTACTTCCTCAGGCACTATTTTATAACTCAAAAATGAAGATTCTCCCAGAGAACTTGTTCTCGCCAGGAGAATCTAAGTTCTCTTAGTCGAATTCGACGAAACTGTGTTACAAGATTGGGATCCTTCCCTATGCCTACGGCTCGTTTTTACCTCATTAATGCAGTCATTTATGCAAAATATTGTGTAACTTATTCCTCTATCCCACTTCCCCCTGCCCTGATCGCGAACGCACGATTCCATGCAGGGGGGCGGGCGGGCTGTGTTTTGTAACACAGTTTCGTCGGATTCGACTTAGAGAACTTAGATTCTCCTGGCGAGAACAAGTTCTGGGAGAATCTTCATTTCTCCATTGCAGAATCCTCCTCACTGTGTTACAAGATTGGGATCGATTAGGAATCAGTGCACACCTCGGAATCGATCCGAAGATGGCTGTGGTGACCTTGGTCCCACTTGGTAATCAGCCAGTACCTACACCCCAGACCACCCAGGGACCCCACTCATCCGCCACCTCGGCGTCCAAGTAAGGGTCCCAGAGGAGAGCCACTGCGCTCCGCAAGGGAAACGGTCCCTCCCTGGCGCAGGCCAACAGCCGGACAAACCAGGATGCACACTGCCAGTCCGGTGTCACCAGTACTGCCCCATGACACTCGATGGGTTACCAGATTGGGATAGTCCACGATGAGCTTGCCTACTCAATGGCAAATTAAAGGACAAGGGGGCAAAAAGGTACGGAAAGAACGGGCCCCAGTTCACGCTGAACGCATCCACAAACTCTGCCCCTCGGCAGCGTCCCCATGTCCCAAATCGCTGCAATTGGGCCGTCGCCCACTATGCGAACCTGTCCACGTCTGGCGCCCCAAACCACCTACAAATCTTCCGGAACGCCGCAGTACACAACCGGAAGTCAAACCTGTCCCAGAATTCTTAAGAAGACCATCCGCTGTCACATTTAACTTCCCCGGCACAAATGCCACCCGTACAACACAATCCAACTGACCTCCACGCTGCTCAAGGCTACGGACCATGGCATTAAGCAACTGGGACTTCGTCCCCCCTCGATGATTCACATACGACATGGCCACCACGTTACCCGAAAAGAATTCGTACGACCCGTCCCCTGACCAGGCCTCCAAAAGTCTAGCGCTTCCAGCATAGCCAATAATCCACTCGCATTTATATGCACGGCAGCCTCCCTGGGGTGCCACCTTCCCTGCGCCTGCGAATCCCCTATGGCCGCTCCCTAGCCCCATGTCCGAAGCGTCCGTTGCCACCACTACTGTGGCCCCCACAGAGACCCAGAATTTTGCCACCACCAGGCGACTCGGAGCCTTCGCCCACCAGTGCAATTCCTCGCAAGACTCTTGCGAGAGGCCTCCTCCGTGCACCCCCGCACGACACCAGGTCACCAGGTCGTGCTACCACCAACGTGTGTGCAACTTGCCGACCTCCACAGCATACAACAGGCATTCCGCCAGGCCCAACAACCTGTGAAGCTCTGTAACCACCTTGACCTGGTTTCGTCGCAGTACTGCAGCAATCGTACCACACGAGCCTGTTTTCAGGTAGCAGCACAAAACGGCTCGACTTTAGACCCAACATCACACCCAAAAATTCCAAATCCTGCTACAGTACCAGAACACACTTACCGTAATCCACAAACAAACCTAACTTCCGCAAGGTGCCAAAGCTCCCTGCCCATCATGCCGCACACCTGCTGCAGATGGGCCTATCACTGCAAAATCACCCATGTGAACGAAAACCAAAACACCGGCCCGGCGCATGAAGTGCCTCTCCACTGACATAAGGTTCAAAAAGTACCAGGGACCAAAGCCAAACCAAACGGCAGCACACAAAAGCGGTACAGACAACCCTGCTAGGAAAATATTAACCATTGTCGTGCACCGTCCTTTATCGCCACTGCACAATATGCTTGAGACAGGTCGATGGTTGCCATCCACCACCCTAGCCGTAAATGCTCTACTACCATAGGTAGTGTATCCAAGCAGCACTTTCTCACCACTACAAACTCGTTCAAGCCTTTCAGATTCAAAATTTTCCTGATTGCCCGTCTGGCATTGACACTGAAAAACCGGGAAAACAAATCCTACACTCCCGTTTTTCACCTCAATTACACCTCGATCTAACATCTCGCTCAATTTTTGGGGCAATATCGTTCGCATCGTCAAATAACGGCAGTCTCGCCTAAACCGCCCTCAGCGGTGGCGCATTTCCCAACTCTAGACCAGCTCCGTCTACAATTTCCAACACCGCCGGCGACGCCCCAATGGCCGCCCACTCTGCACGACGGCCTCTCAAACTTCCAATACGCCATGTGCTCCTCATTTCTAAGCCCCGTTCCAGCTTTTTGTTTACAAACAATCGAACCGCCCACACAACAAAATCACCTACGCATGCTCGGTAGGGCCGATGCCAATGCACGCCACCGCGTACCGCATCGCCCAAAAAAAAAAAATTTAAAACCGAGCCAAACGCACGCTTTTCCACCTCCAACAACTACTGTTTTCCACAGTCCGCTACTTGCGGATTCCGTCGGTTCGGTCATTTACCGACTCCGACAATGGGTTTCACATCTGAACTCCCAAACTCACGTCTCTTTCACTATCGTTACTCTCCAAATTCGGCTACACAAACCAAAAATAAACACTACTAACCTGACAATCCGTACTAAACCACTGCCGCCACGTTCTCAACCAATTACGGTATATCCACGTGTGGGCGTACTTGGCCGGCTTAACAAGCCGCCACGTGGTTCGTCCTCGCAAATCTGCCGACACCATGCCGGCCGCCATCTTAATACTCTCCAACCGGTCTCTATAGAAAATACTCACCACCAACCTCGGAGCCACGCTGCTTCCCTGGAAAGATGGCGCACTCCAGTTCAGCTGTGAAAACGATCGTCCTCGACGAATTCTTATTAGTAATTCCACAATCGTAGCTCCAGAATTTCTGACTGCACGCATCAGCGGCAAGAAAAAGAGTGAGTGGACGCGAGCAGGGCAGGGGGAAGTGGGATAGAGGCGGAAGTGACGCAATAAAATGCATAAATGACTGCATTAATGAGGTAAAAAAGCGCCGTGGCAGAGGGAAGGATCCCAATCTTGTAACACAGTGAGGAGGATTCTGCGATGGAGAACACTAGTTTAGTGTCTAAGGAAGATAGTCGGCTGTGTTTACCAACTCCAGCAACACACACTATTGAAAATTCGCTCAGATAGAACTCGTAGTCTTGGAATTGTTTTTGTAATTTTGCGCATTGTGCGTCGTATCTAAAGGCTGGAATGAAATTTACACTATGTTGTGCAATAGCAAGTTTCTTAACTTTTTAAATAAAAGAGCTTCAAACACTTTTTTTGAAGTAGCAGGTAAACAATCACCAACATCAGCCAAGACACCCACTTAATTCCACAAAACTTGGTAAGTGCCGAAAACTTCACAAATTTCCAAAAAACAATTAAAAATCGTCTAGAAATCGGGTTTCTTCAAACATGATTAATTTAATTTCTTCATGAAAAACACACAAACGTAATTCCAATAGACGTATTTTTACCTTTTCCCTAAAGAATCTTCGCTTGGGAGAGTTGGAGAAATAAACCACAATAAAAGAGAAAAAGGAAGTGAGTGTAGAAAACTAAAATAAGGGTAAAAGAAGAAGAATATCTAATAAACCAAAAATAAAAAAAATAAAATATTAGGCCATGCAAAGTTAAAAAAAAATGGTTCTCGGGCACACACAGTTAAAAAATCGATGAGGCTTTTTTTTTTTTTGTAATTTTCATGCATTTTGAGGTAACCTAAAAGAAAAAAAAATTTTTGCGCTCTGAAGTTAATTTTCATTGGAAGTTGACTTTTATTAAGCCTAGCATACACGTATTGCGTTTTTTTTTTTTTTTTTTTGCTGGGTTCCATTTTGCCATGGGTGGCCTTTGCGTTTTGTAGCTAAAGGTACATTGTAGGTTGCATAAATGCCTTTAGCATTTGCACCTTTCTTGCGGTTTTTAGTGCTAGGGCACTTCAAGCTTACTGTACATAAACAATGATAAATTTGTTTTTACGAACACTTTCTTATGCCTTTAAGCAGTGTGAATGTACATATACGTCTGCTACGCTGTGACCCAAATGGAGTAACGACGTATGACGTACTCTATATATACGTCGTAGCTTTTAAGGGGAGGTGCGGGTCGAAAAATGCAATTTTCGCTAAAATATCGATCTGAGAAAAGCTGAAATTCACTACCTACGTTGTGCATCGATTTCTGTAAATAAAATGTTGTTCCCGATGTCTATAATTTTCGTTGAGTGTAATCTCACTAAAAACTGTAAAAATGTGGTGTTCATTCGTTTTTTCTGAAGTTAGAAAGCAAAAAATTGGTCATTTTCGATCAGCGGTAGCGATCGAACCATTTCACTGGACGCCATTTTGGATGCATTGAAAAGCTGGAGTTCCTTTCTATCCAGGCCTCTCAACATATTTTCTCGATGAACATTTGGCATTCGCCAATCAGACGGAATATAAGAAGCTGTTTCTGGCTGTCTCAAGCTACCTTTCCAAAGTAGTTGAAGATGCGTTCCCTCATTGGCCAGTTGGCACCACGTGACCGATTGACGTGGTCTCATTGGCTAACGAGCGATTTTACAGTGGTTGCCATGGCACGCTTCGAATTTCACGTGAGCCAAGATGCGTGAGCGTTTGCGTTCAGTTCGTCGTTGAAAATTACGAAAAAGATGAAGTTTCACTACATTAAAAAATTAAATCAGCAGCTACGATGCACAACTAAAACGGAAAAGGAGCCTATAAACCTTCACACTATCGCTTATCAGGTGGGAACAACGTTTTGTAGCCTAACTAACGCCAACTTTTGGACTCGTTTTTTCAACATGGAAATTTCAATTTTTAGTTCATTACCGGCTGTTATTTTATGAAATGGTTCTCCAAAACTAGGCCTATTGAAGCCAGTGTTACCAGGTAAAAAAACCGTGATAATGTTACCGCCTCTTCAAAATTATGCTACATTATGCTACCAACCAAGGAAAAAATTCTACAGTAATGCTACAACGAACTATCAACCTTAGGCATTTTGAAGTGTTTTCTGGGAGCAAATATTACTACAAACAAGACAGAGCTAGCTAAAACACAAAAGAGACTGCTGAATATTATAATGATAGTGACTGTAAAATAAAAAAAACTTACACATGATTGGCCATGGGAAGGTGAGGGGATTAAGTATTGGGACACGAATGCCTTACCACCAAGGTTAGCCCTGCCAGGGACTCTTAAGGCCCGCGATGGCATCGCCAAACGTGTTGGACACGAGAGGTGTAGGATCGGCCAAAGTAAAAATAAAACGTAGACAAATGATACTGTTAAAAAGCATCATTTAAAAGAGAAGGATTCGCAATGATATTAATTTCACAAATCTTCTAGACTCATCATACACATGCTCTGCGCCATCGTACAACGAACTGTAAAACTTGGACAACATCTTAGTTGGAGGGATAAATGTATTAAAATTTTTTTATTAAGTTCTTCCTTGGCAAAAAGAATACTCACCACCCCTTTTGTCTTAAAACGGTTTCTTGTTTTCGTTTTGATCAAAGAAACCTGAGAAAATATACGCTCACAGTCTGCATTTGACACTGGGATGCTTAGGAAAAAATCAGTACCTTCATAAAGCACCGAACAGAACGAACCAACCACACCACTGGTGGTGACAGTTCAGCTCATTCCCTACTATAGCCGCTGTCAACTGAGGGCAATGCCAACTGAGACTAAGATCTAAATCGTACTAGCTCAAGCCTCGGTCGCTCATAATGTCCTGTGTTGACTTTAGCCAGGCCGGAAAATGTCCTTGGTGGCCGAAAAGTGCTACTAATTCGGCTACAAATGCTAAATTCTGCCACAAAAATGCTACACAATTGAAAATGCTACCAATTATGCTACATCTCTGATTGAAGCCATTTTTCCGATTTTTTTCTGTGCACTTTAATGAATACATGTTGCGTGCACGTAGCAAGTTTTAGAACATCGTGTCCACTACTTTTCGCAAGAATAAATGTATTGTTAGTGCCTCATTCAGAGCAAATAACAAACCAAAGAAACCAAAAAAAAAAGAAAATGACGCGTGGCTTTTTAGGTGATACGGCGGTACCTGAGAACCATTTTTTCAACTTTTTGCGGCCTTAGGTATGACCTAATTTTTTTGGAATGTAAGCTTTTTTAATATACTTCGCGTAGTTTATGAAGTGTCGATTTAACATGCATCACTACGAGCACGCATATTTTACGTCCAGCACGTGTCCTGGTAGCTAAGATACTAGACGAAATCGATGTCATCACACAAAATCCTACAGATCACCAAATTCGTTGTACACTTTGCGAATTGTGCGTCCTATCCAGTGGCTTCTTCTTTCCAAAGTAAGCATGTTGACATTCCAGCCTTATTAACTTATTAGCTGAAAACAGTTGTGATGAAATTCTTTGCATTGTAGGCCAATACCAATGCTCTAAACCCATTATTATTTGTCCCTAAATTCTTTCTGATGTTATGTCTTATTCCAGTAAGCAAGTTGCAACCCATTCTCTGCCATGCATTGACAGCCTTCAGGTTCAATGCATCGAGAGCTACAGTTCACCAAGCATGTGGCAAGAACTATTGGAAAAGCTAATGCGGCTTCAGCAGTCATTGCTAAGACAATTTTGTCTAGGCGGAAAGGGGTCTTTCTCAAACTTTATCTGGCTTTGGTGCGTCTCATTCTACAATATGCAATCGACCTTTGGAAGCCTTATCACATTAAGCATCTTCGAGCACTGGAAAGGATGCAACGCCGTTACACCAAGAAGATTGTTGGATGTTGAAATCTGTCATATGAACAATGGTTACGTAAACTTAAGATTCCGTCTCCCGTGTTGGGGGGGGGTTATTACTCTTTAAGATTCTTTGTATGGGTTTTGGAGGAAATTACCTCAAGTCAAGAGTTAGGCTATCTGCGGTTACGGCTACAAGCGGTCACTTCAAGAAACTGGAGCACTCTTATCATGAGTGCCCATGAGTGGGCACGACAAACTTTCTTTGCGCGAGTCGTTTCCATCTGGAACAGTTTGCCTGAAGCTGTGGTCCTGTCATCCAGTGTTAACAATTTTAAGAACAACTTATACAATCATTTTAAGAGCCGTGAGGAGAGTACACTTTTCTTCTACAACTAGTCGCTGTGCTGTTGGCTGATGGTACTTTCATTCTTGCCTTGTTGTTGTTTCTGTTCTGTGTTTTGTTAACTTTTCTTGACTCTCAGGTGTGTGGTTGCCCATGGGGGCGAGTTAACCAGATTGAAGTTAAGTTAGGTTTCACTATCAAATATCACAGGAAACATGTCGTACAATTACTTCACTGGCCTCCAACACAAACTAACCTGTGTTATGTCTGAACGACAAATCCCCAGCCACAAACAAATGGATAGAAGGTTTTGCAATACCACTGCTCCTGAGAGTACCAAAAATTCTGTCTTTGTTTTCATATTAACATATAGCCAAGGACCAAGTTTCTAGTTCAGCAGATTTCCATAATTGTGGAAATAATTAAAAATTTCTTGAGCAGAGCATTGCACAATAGATCATTTAGACAGATAAAATATGATGGATCATTTTTATGAATCATGTTATAGGCTACCTTTCATTGTGGAATTTTTCGTAACTGCAGGTTTTTGGGTGTTGCTGAAAATTGCCAACTCTCATAAAACTGGCCCACACTTACGAGGAATGTGCACCTAAAATTTTGTGTTGTGACTCGTGTCGCAGAAAATTTAAATATTCATTGCCTTAAAGTGCCGTCCTAGGAGCACTGTAAATGCAGTGTGCCCTCGAGACCAAAGTAACCCCACAGTTCCAGTACAAAATTTGCTACTAGGCATAGTCTACCAGTTTGACTATCCTTAGGCTTGTGGGATGTTCAAGTATTACGTCATCAGGAAGGGGAGGGAGGGGGTGTTCGCCCGCTGGTGACATTGATGACGAGGGGGAGGCCAGTTGATGACGTAAGCACTGTTTTCCAAAGGGTGGAAAACTGCCAAAAAAAAAAGTCCTCAGAAAAACACAGGGAAATGATGCAAGAAAAACACCCCCTTCTTGGGGGGGGGGGGAAGAGTTAATAATGACGTAATACTGGAGGGGGGTTGAGCAATTGATGATCGATGAGAAGGGGATCGATGAAAACGGCCAATTTTTGATGACGTAATACTTGAACGACCCCTTACTGTTAATGCAGTGTCAATGTCAACACAACTACCAAGATTTTCTTTTCTAGCATTTAAAGTCTTTGTTGGTGTATCCTTAATATTTTTGTCATTGCCAAATGTGTGAGTGCTGTATTTGTTTTGCTTTATGTTATAATTTTAATCATTTATCAATTATACATTTATTTTAGAACGGTGACAATCTAGCTCAGAAAAATGGGTACATAGTCGATGAAAGAACGGGGGAGCTCATCATTGAGAAAGTTGGCCGAGAAGACCATGGGGAATTCACATGTATGGTTAAAAACGGTGCTGGCGAGGATAGTGGTCGGACTCGTGTGAAAGTTGTTGGTAAGTCTTTAAAAATGTCGGAGATGCAGTCAATTGTAAGTCTTTTCAAACTAATCACAACATAACGCTTTTATGCCTTCAGGAAAACCTAAGATAAAGGAATTCAAAAATGTAACTGCAGAAAAGGGAAAGGAATCGAAAATTGTGTGTCGTGTGTTTGCTGAACCCCCAGCCCAGATTACACTGATGAAGAAAGACTCGCAAAGAGAATTTGAGGTCAACCAGCAATACGTAAGTACATTGTAGTGGTTATTCTGAAACAATGCGGAATGGGAATAATGCAGGTGATGATGATGACGTAGTTAAGAAAGCCAAATACTGAATATTAGGGATCGACCGGATACCAGGGCTCGAAATGTCCAGAAAAAAGTGTGAGCGTAATAGCGATGCAAAATAAAAATTTGCGTAGCAATCGCAAAATAATGGTTAGCAGTTGTCAGGAAGCATAATTATTTTTCTTGGCAGGCAAAAGGGCGTTTTCGTTTTAATTGATGGTTCAGCTAGAACAAGAGAAGGTGATTGTGTGAAGTGTAAATTCCATCATTTTTTTAATACCTAAATATTCCGATGCTGTATGTTACGATTGTGTCTCGTTCAATTTCATTCTTTGCACGTGGTATAAAAATAACGTAACTTCTGTAGGGATTGGAATTAAGAATTTTATGGAACACAGTGAATGTTCTATTGTAAAAAGGCTAGGCCTACTGCAAAAGGATTTTTTAATGTAGTTATAAAGTTCTTTCGCCATGATATTGCGTAGCTAAACTGCTACGCAAATTTCAATTTTGTATCGCTAATGTAAAAAATTGTGGTGCAAACTGCGATGCGATACCGCTCATTTTGAGCCCTGGATACCGTTTTACCGGATCCGGACCGGTTCCGCATAATTTGATGCCAGTGCTGAATTGGTTCCAGATCTACGTTCCGGTTCCGGGCCGATACCAGATACTGAGTAGAGTAATTCACAAAAAAACTAAACAAAGTTTAGTTTATTTTTTTCCCTTATAAGTTGTAGCTATGGTGTTAATTTTCGTTTTGTTTAACATTACTTTCTTACATTAAATACTTGGAAGTCTTGTTGAATAAACTGTTCGTCATGTTACTTTGAAAGTTTTCACCATTTTTTGAGTCATAATTCAGAGAATTACGAATATATTCACCTCTCATTTTCACAAGGAAGACAATATTTACGTCTTCCAAATTTTCAATGGCTGGGTGCCATCTTCTTCAGCCACAAGTTTTGTTTCTTGTGTGTGCACTACATCGTCGTCTGCTTTCGAATCCGTAACTGCCGCTCGTCGCGGCCTCCCGTATTTAGTGGGTAACCCTTTTACTAGTTTGTCAAGCTTCCACTTAGTGCCTAGCTCCTGCTTCAAGTCTCTTCCAACAATGTTTTCCACTCGGGAATGATGGTCCTTGGATGTTCATTAAGGAAACACCTCCCATTTTGTGTAATCTAATGGCAATCGACTCCAAGCATCTCAAATGTTGGTCTTTTTTAGAGTTCACTTGCTTCCACTCAATACAATGTTTTGATTCCATACAGTGAGCTGCGATGTGACAACGACGACAAAAAGAGGACAAAGGCATCGTAGCTCAAAAATTGACGTCAAAATATGATGATGGGAGGGTGAAGGGTGAAGACAAAGTCTTCATCTTCCCCCTCACCTTCCCATCATCATGTTTATAACTACTGAGGATGCCACTCAGAACAGCGGCGAAACATTGAGCGAAACATGTTAGTTTACGTACAAAGCTGGGCGAGTCACGTTATTATCACTTATACTATGCAAATACCCCAGCGAGATACATGTATTTTTAAATACTGTAAGATATACAGTGTTTGCAGGGAAAATGTTGTTGTAGTTGCTCTCCTCCTAATGTAGTAACTCAGTCGATTCCATCGATTCCATTTACTACTACCGAGTAATTCATGATTTATTGCTGTTAACAGCAACAACGGACAATTTTGCCTCGGGGCAAGGCTGGAGCTCGCTTGTTGTGACCGGTCATTCCGCCCGCTCGCCTCAGACTCGTGTGTGACGCGACACCACAATGTTTGACGGAAGTGTCTATCACGCAAGGCATAGCTTGGCAGAGGATGGCGTGCAGAACCGGAGTAGCAGAACAACGTTCTATATTATTTGGTATTTCTGAGGGTGTCCTTTATTTCTGTGAGAGATTTGGTCAAAGTGACAATATTATGCAACCACAACCTGACCTTTGTATTTCTGCAATGTTACTAATTTACCAGAATATACAACATGGCTGTAATTTGCATTTGCTAAAAAGTAATAAGTTAGTTAACGAACCAAATGATAAAATTTGGCGACCACGTAGCTGCCTAACATTCCAAGGATGCAATAGGATAACAATCGACTACAAACTAGACTATAATTTTGCTACATGTAGTTTATCTTTGCTTCCTGGCAAACTATGCCTGGTCGCGTGGAAAATAACATTACTGACTGGCTAAAGCTTTTGTTTTTGTTGATAATCCGTGTTTCACTTAAAAGGTTACAGTGTTAAACCAAGCCCTATTCACTCGCTCCGAAATCCAGCCACAGTAGTGTCCAGAGTACTCTCAATCAAAACATGGTGCGCCATCTGGCCACAAACTGTTGTCTCCAACTACTTCCGCACAAATCCAAGATGGTGGCGACGTGTGATCACCAAGTCTTAGTGTGTTTGCTTCACGGCCACAGAGCAGTACAACACGAAACAGTTCGTCTAAATTATCTTCTTTATCATTAGAATTGCATTTTTATTTTTGTTCACGCGTGTCCCGCTAAAATTTACGCGATTTCTAAAACTGAAATTGTAATGAAGTTAGCCACTAGTTGAGTTTCGTTGCTTCGTAGCTCGCTTTCCATAGTCGAAACCGAAACTGCATATAACGACGCCACAGTAATGACGCTAAAGCTTTAGTCTCAGTCACTTCCGCTGTTGTCAGCAGTTGGCACTCTCGTGGCACATTTGAGAAACTTTAAAATTCTGTCCACATGTTGTGTCGCGGTGCTTGCACGGTAAGTGTAGCGAGTGAGTTATCCCGTAACGAAGTGTTAGTTATTTATCCAAGGTTAAGCCAGTGTTAAATATTTGCTAATTTCAAAATTTGCAGCCTGATGCGACTTTTATTTCGTAGCTGTGGAATTCCAGTGCTGAGCCGAGTTGTTTCGACGCAAAAATCACAGCATGCACGACCGTTGTTGCTTGCGTATCATTTGATGAACCATTGTTACCACAATAAATGAACTAGAATTACTTGCAACAAATTTAACCCTCCATGATTGGTGCCCTTTTGTTGTTAAAGGTCATAAAAAATATAACCTAAAATTCCTCGTAACGACTTGGCTACTTAAAAGTGCTTAAATAGAGTGCTAACGTTAAGTTTGGGGTAGCTTTCGGGGAGGGGGGAGACTGGAACAGAGAGACACATAAGTAATTTGGAGGAGAGGAGGAGGATGCGGCAAAAATGAAGATACACAGAAAAAGGAGCCACGTCATTCAGAATGTTATAAAAGTAAATTCATTCGTCTTTAGACGGTGTGGCTTGTAGTTCATCATAATAAGGAAGTACACTAGAAGTCTTTGTAGATTGCACCAGGGTTAAATACGACAAAAAACTGCTAGTTGTTTTTACTGTATTAAGAAAAAGTTTTTTTTTGTTTTGTGTGGGGGATTTACTTTTTCCTTCCATTAACTCGTCAATCCGATACCATACATTCACCAACTGGGTAATTTTTCTGGGTCGTTCCAGGGACATGCAGTCAGCAATTACTGTTAGGCATGAAATAAGTCCCAACGAGCTTCTTCATGCAAGGCAAAAATGGAAAGATTCAGACTAATTTCACTTCAAAATCAGGCGATGTAATAACGATCTCAAAAGTTCTCACAACCTAGGTAGGAAACTTGGCGGCAGACCAGTGGAATTAGCATCCTCCATCTCGACAGTTTAACATCCATCGCACAGCAAAACTGAAGAGGTTCAAGTTGGAATGACAGAATCTACATGTCAGTCTTGCGTACAAAATGGCTGGTGATTTAAAATTTTACAACTGCACAGACGTAATTTAAAAATGCAGATATTACAAAAAAAAAAATTCCGTCCACAACAAAATAAGATTCGTTCACGAGAATACATGAAAATCTTCCCCGCCGGTCAATCTTGACCTGTATTAACATGGACGATCATTTGCATAAGCCTACTTCGTAAAAAATAAAAATGGCTACCAGATAAGAGAGCAACATATTTAACAACAAATGCTGCAGCCAGTGTAATAACACATTCTTTTAACAAAAATTAAGTGGTACAAAGCCGCTGGAGCAAGTGCAGGTCTAAACCCTTTAGATAATCCTGCAATTTTCGTGAAATATGGGCAAAAGCGTAAAGCACAACAATAGTTGCAATCTGCTGCTTTTTTACGATCTTTTTCTTAATGTTATGTATATTCTAATACTAGCAGTTTTACTCAAGTATGCATCCCTATGGCAGAAACAGGGAGGCACAGCAGCATATGCTGTAGAAAGAACGCAGTGTACACAAGAAATATCCATCTTGCTGCTATTTTATTGATACTAAGTGTGAAGAAAGAAAACAGTATTGCTGGAAATATTTCTGCCATGGGGATATGCATCAAGATCCAACAGAATAATTTGAATTAATTTAATTCTAGCTAATTGAATGGTTGTCCATGTCCAGTGCAAGCATATTTGTTTATTTAGGCCTAGGTATTCAAGAAAAACTATAACTTTTTATTTAATTCTACGATAGGATGACAATATCATTGTGGACATCATTCAAGACGGCGAGGACCAAGTCTTCACAGTAACAATAAAAGAAGTCAGCGACGATGACGATGGCCTCTACATCTGCACTGCCCGGAATGATGGAGGCTTAGTCACTGCCGTAGGACATGTTACCGTTGAATGTAAGTTGGAAATAGCCAATTGCTTTCAACAAAATTTTACACTATCATTTAGATACATTAATGGATTTGTCAACTCATGTAGGCTTTACATTAGACTTCGGGTAAATGAATTTTAAAAAATCCTTTATAATTTGTAATAAGTTTTTATTTTATTTCATTTAATAAGTTGTCAAAGCTCTGCATGCTGCTTCAAGGTGGTGGATGGGGAGGGGAAGTACACCAGACTACATCAGTGGATTATTTTATTTCAGTCGCCCCTCTGTTTGATTTGATGCCTGATATTGGTCGACCTATCAAATCTTGGGACAATAACAAAGTGAATCTGACTTGCATTGCAAGAAGCATTCCAAATGCCACAATAGAGTGGACGGCGCTAGGTGAAACTAGCATGGATGTTACGAGGGATGTTAACATTCTCAAAATTGGAGATGGACCCGTGAGCACGTTACAGGTAAGCTAAAGCAGTCCTGTGTTATCTACTATGATGCATTAAGGTGGTAATTTTTTTAGTACTCAACTGCAAGTGAATCCCAGTGATTTGGGGCGAAACTTTCCAACATCTTATATTTTGTACCCTGAGTTGCTGCCAAACGTTTTGTAATATGACATGAAATGCTCATTTATCATCAATTTTGGAATACAAATTGATCCCCATTGACCAGTGTAAGACATCACCCTTCACATTACATCGGTCAGTTCGCTCTTAATATATTCACTCCAAAAGTACCCAAACGGGCTAAAAGACAAGCACTTTTGCAAGGAAGTCCCAGGGAAACCTTGAGAAAAGCGAGCAGTAACAACCCGGTGGTGAGCGTCCTCGTCTCATCATCTTCACGTGATCATCGGTTCGAATCCAGTGACTGACCTAACTACGTACGGGATTTTAAAAAACCGACTGGATGTTAGTTCGAGTATGAATAGGTTAAATCTCCACCCCAAATCCTTTGAATTTGCTTATCTGCGCTAATCTGTTGTTACGTTGCAACTGAAATTTGTACAATCTTCTTCCCCTGTTTCAATGAAAAGTAAAAACTTTTTTGCTTCTTATTGAATGTAATGTATTTGTATCTGTCATCAGTCCGTGAAAAGTTTTTTTTTGTAATTTTTGCTGCTGTTTTTGCTCAGCAAAGGATCACAGACTGGTGATAGATACGATTATGTAATACAGTAGGCGCTCATTATAACAAGCAACCTAGTGTGCCAAAAAGGGCTGTTTTCTACTGAGAGTTCTTCATACAGGTTCATTTACAGCAAACCTGTGAGTGAAGTGATTCAAAATTCTTTACACGGAATGTAAACACCTGACAAATAAAGTTGAAATACATCCACATACTGCATGGACTGTGTGCATGAACTGTAGTTTTACATTGTTTACTAAAACAAAAAGTTTATTTTTTTTTGTTGTGGTTCAAGTTTGCCTTTTTGTCATCGAATAAATTAATTTGTATCTTGGTCAATACAATGTTAAGTAAATTTTTTCCTAATCGGGAAGGTTTTTATTGTGTGCTTGAACTAGACCTTTAGTTTATGCTTAATTGCCTATTTAATGCTCAAATGCCCAAAACACCAAACTTAGCTCTCCCCACCAGGGGGCATACTAATGCATCCCCAAACAATGCCCAGTACATCACCCATATTTCACAATTCGCTTGGGCATCACCCTGGTTGGTCGATGTTTCATGTTTTTTTTTTCGAATCAAAATAGTCCCTAACTTCCATTGACTTTCCGTTTAAGTGTATGGGCCTCAAAACTCGTGGCGACCACAGGGGCTTGGCACAAAATAGGAGCGGCCAGAAAAATAAAACTCCGTGAGCGTCACTACCGACAATTAGCCTATATAATAACAATAATAAGAAGGGCACCAATTTTTCCCAGGACAAAAATTGTGCTTTTCACTACAATCAAACACTGCTCACGTGCTATAAGTCCGATCATCTTCCTATAAGGCTCATTTTTAACTGCACACTTGCTTTGTTCCAGCAACACAACAAACACCCCACTTAACGCCCAACAAAAACACTTTTTAATACTTTAAATATGAAAAAGTAACCGTATTTTGGTAAACCAGTATTTGATGGATAGAAAAATATCACTGCATTTGCCGATACAACCGTCCGTTTCTTTGTGAGTTTACGCGCGAATCATAAAATGTTTTACCTTTTTGTAAACTACAAACCTTCTTCTACCAAACTGATGCATTTATTTTTAAATTGTCGTAATAATTTAGCTGTGCGACGGCGGAAAAGCCATCGGCGACGCAAAACTACCATTAAATCTGCAACGTCACCGCCATTGATATACAATCCCAGAATGCATAGCGCCAAAGCGTATGCACTTCCAGTGGCACTTCTGACCAAACTTCCTTCGCATTGGTCACATTTAAATTAACTTTCATTTCAAAACAAATTCTAAAGTACATAAATAATGCAAAAAAAATAAATGACGCGTGACATCAGAGAGACAATCCTTTTTTTTTGTTAATTCAATAACATTGTCAGCCATTCAGCCAATCGGAAGAGCGCTTACGGCAGAAGTGCGTACGCATTGGCGCTATGCATTCTGGGATTGTATATCAATGGCGGTGGCGTTGGAGATGTAATGGTTGTTTTGCGTCGCCGATGGCTTTTCCGCCGTCGCTCAGCTAAATTATTGCGACAATTTAAAAATAAATGCAACGGTTTGGTAGAAGAAGGTTTGTAGTTTACATAAAGGTAAAACATTTTATGATTCGCGCGTAAACTCACAAAGAAACGGTTGGTTGTATCGGCGAATGGAGTGATATTTTTCTATCCATCAAATACTGGTTTAGCGAAATAAGGTCACTTTTCCATATTTAAAGCATAAAAAAGTGTTTTTGTTGCGCGTTAAGTGGGGTGTTTGTTGTGTTGCTGGAACAAAGCAATTGTACAGTTAAAAATGAGCCTTATAGGAAGATGATCGGACTTCAGTGTTTGTTTGTAGTGAAAAGCGCAATTTTTGTCCTTGGAAAAATTGGCTCCCTTTTTCTTTGTTACTATATAGTATTGTTGGTAGTGACGCTCGCGGAGTTTTTTTTTTCTGGCCGCTCATATTTTGTGCCAAGCCCCTGTGGTGGCGATCTTCATCCTACCTGCTCTTTTTCTTCTGGCCTTTTAATAGTAATTAGCGGAGCTTAGGGACACGTACATTCTGCAAAATGATTTCAACCGTATCTGCGGTAATTTATGCTGCGATTTAGAAAAAAATTCCGCAAAATATTTTTATCAGTTTGGTAATTTATAACCAATGGCAGGGTTGTAGCCAGACCACCACCACACATAGTACTTGCGGTGGGTAAAATTCTATCGTGATGGATATTGTTAATGTAACGGTAAAGTTATTTATCATTCACATCTTGGCAGTTTCTGTTGAGAAGTGGTAATTACTGCCTTACGAAATAATTGTTTGACTGAGTTTGTTCAAGTATTGATTGTTAGGGTTCTACTTTACGATCGTCTTTGATTCTACCTTTAAATTCACTCAACACGCAAGGGAAATGTTTTCCTTTCTTAATAGATGAAGTGGCAGCAGCATTTTCGGAAAGTAGGTCACAGCACCTTACACGATTGTAGCACGAACTTACGTATGTTAAAGATAGCAACCCCTTTCCATTGGTGGAATGCCTATCTTAACAAGGATGACTGCAGTGTTAGCAGCATCCCTTACCCCTTTATGCAACATTTAAAATATCCAGTAAAAACTGCGAAACTGGTAAAGGTTAATCGATTTATTATCAGGTTTTTTCTAGCACAAAATACTGATTTTTTTTTTGTTCTAGAATTCCTCTCTCTCCCCCCCCTCCCCTCTTCCCCCATTAGTTTTTTTCCCCTCTTTTTTGAGATGCCTGGTCCTAGCTGTGCTGTGGGTAAGGTTAAATCCTGGCTACGGCCCTGACCATTTACAATGCACAACATTAGTCAGGTTTCAACTTGAAATTGAAAAACAAGAACTTCATGACATACGTGCCATGCCCGCTAAAACCAGAAGAACAGCATTGCTAAACCCAATCTACAATGATTTGTAGTGCCGTTTTTTAGAATTTGACAGAAGAATTACCCACTTCTGCAGTTTTCCATTGGTTTTGAATTCTGCGGCCTCAACATCTCTTTTTGAGAACCTGTAGCAGTCCACAAACTCACTACTGCGAGAAGTAAAGAACTGCAATTGTGGAAATTAACTGTCTGTAAGGATGACGTTCTATACCGATCTCAATTCCATCTTAAGGCAAAATGCTTAATTTTTTATCTACATTTTTACACTGAATCAACGTTGCATAGTATACATAACTGTGTATGCAGTCATGTTTTCCAACAATGCTACAGATGAAGGTTTTCATCGTAAATATTGTCCTTATCTTTTTTAATTCAGAAATACCTCAGTGCTGTGTATTTTCAGATGTAAATAATATACTTTCAAAGTTTTGATATCAAAGAGCCGCTTGCTATGTAATGTAATCTGTCAAAGGCAACAAAGAAATCAGTCTGAACAACGTGAAACCAGGGGCGTATGCGGCTAGTCTATGTTAGAAGTGCACATTTTAGTATGCTGTATTGTTGGCTAGGGTAACTTACGAACAACAGATTGTCTGTTGAGTTTTTGATTATTACTTTGACATTGTTTCCTTGTTACAACACGTATTGTTTAAAAACATAGGATTTAAAACTAGCCTTGGTCTATGGAAAGCTGGTAATGTTTGTTTGTCTTGTGAAACAGAAAAACAGTTGTGGTCTAACCAGCTCCCCTTTTCTTGTGATTTTTGTATTTGGCTTCTTTAAAGAAAATTCAACTAAGATGAAAGAAAAAATTCTAGGTTTTCTTAAGATTTTGTTTTTATAACTTTGAATTATTCTTGTTTTTTTCCCCTTTCCATTAGATAACAACCAGTGGAAATTTGTATTATCGTGAATACCGGTGTCTAGCCAAAAACAAAGTTGGCCAAAACGAGTTTATCATGAGAGTGGAACAAGCATTTTCACCTAAGCAACTGCAACAGGCGTCTATTCAAACGCTAACAGCTACGACGGCATCATTTATCATTGTTGGTCCATTAGATAATGGTGGCATGCCAATACTGACTTATGTGGTTGAGTACACGGAGGAAGGAGGCGAGACCAGGACAAGATACTGGCCAGCAAGTAAGTCTGTGATGATAAATAATGAGAAATGACGCTGCCACAACGTCTGTTGTAGCATCTGGAGAATCCAGGGAAAAATTAGTATGTCACTAGACAGAAAATATTCACGTGATGGCACATAATTTTTTTTTTTTCTGTTTAAGTGGCCACACTGGGTTTTTCTGTAGCCTCTGGATCCTTTTGACTGGTTTTGCGTATAAGTTCATAGATCCTTTTTGAAAAAAAAATTCAACAACAATCCTGGGCCGATACCAAACTTTCAATCCAATACCTGCCGATATCAGCAGCATCGGCCCGATCGGTATCGGAAAAAAAATTGTAGATATTTCTTCCGGTTTCCAGCAACGTGCTCGTTGTTAGATGTAGGCCTTCACTGACTGTTAAACAGAGCCTAAACTGCTGAAATAAAACAATGAATTCAAGTTTTTGGATTTTTTTTTTAATTAAAAATAACTGGTCGATCTCCATAGGCACACACACTTCACGCATCACAAACGATTAGGCCTATTCCGTCATGTGCGAGGATTACTATTACCAGTCCCAAACGTCTTGCAGAAAAAAAAATTTTATAACTATTGTTCAACATTATTTTTGCACACACGTTTTCTTTCATTATCCTTTCCATGCACACATGTTTCCTAACATGACGCGATCAACGATACTTGTACGGACAAGAAGGGCGAATTCGCTTGTTTTTCGCAAATAAAATTACTTCTGGCCAAAACCACCGGCAACTACAGGATGTGGTCAAGCTGAGAAAAGTGGTGTAAGAAACCACCTCCCGTGGTTTGCAGCCGGTGCGCTATTAACTAAACCCACAGATATCACTTTGTAAAGGATACCAGACCACCTTTAAAGGCTTTGTGAGCAGGCCGGCACAACAAACCAACCATTTAATAAAGTCCGTTGAAGCATTAGCATTAAGCAGCAATGTCAGCGAATCAGAGCACTGCTGGGAATAACATCCATAAAACACGACTCGTGGCATTCTCGAAAGAGAGAACCTAATAAAAAAAAAGATGAAAAAATGTGTGCAGTTTGCTTTTTTTTTTACTAAAGTAAATGTTATTGGTCTTTTTTTTTTAATCATTTTATTGTTTTTCAGTTGACAAAGGCTAACAAAGTGATTTTTTTTTTTAATATTCGCTTGTAGTAGCGGCGTTGAGTTTGTGCATGCCCTCAATCACACCTTTGAGATGTGCTTTCCTACAGCACTCTGGCACTTCAGGTGGATTTGGCAACAGGTTTTGGGATGTCACCCCCATGGCACGAAACCAGTAGCTCCCTGGGACTTGAGCCACTCACCGTACATGTGCGTTTTGGGCTATCTTTACTATGCGTATCTTTAATTTTTGGGCAAATCGGCTTAGCCAGCCAAGTCAAGCCTGGCCTAACTAACCTCCTTAAGACACCATTTCATTGGTCGAGTTCAAGATGGTTTCTCATTGGCTCTAGCAAACAATGACATCAATCATCAGCTATCACAGTTTCTGTTGGGTTACTCTGGAAGCTCAAAGAAGATAAGAAAGGAAAATTTGCGAAAAATAAAACAAAATATTTTGTCCGTGTCAATATCGCTCAGGGGTAAGACCTCAGTATTTGGTTTCAAAGATCGTATCGTGGGTTTATTTCCCCATTCAGGCACTCTGACATTTAAGTCCAAAAGGCAACATAAATAGGTTTGCACCTGTATTTATTTAACTTAGGAATTCATCACAGTTTGAAGCGAGTTGGTAAATAACATTTTATTCTAAATACGATTAGTTTTATAACGTCTATTATTTATTTTGTGTTTCTATGTTTTGCTTATTTTACCTGCCATATTTAATATCGCATAGCACATAGTCAAAAATGCTACACAGGATGGTCTGACGGTACTTCCGAATGAATTGACGACTGGCAAATTTTGTTTAAAAAAAAATAAGAGGTGGAGGAACTTTAATTTGATAATAAAGCGAATATTAAGTGATTTCAGTGGGCCTACATAACTAAGTTAAAAAAAAGTTATGTGTAAACAAATGCATGTTTCAGGTTAAAATAAATAAAGTTCATTTTGTAATATTGAGCGAAACAACAGTAACTGAGCTCAAAAAGGTTGTGTTTTTTTTTAATTATAATTTTCGTCACTGAAAAGCCGGTGCTAACTGCTAAGGTCGGGACTTGGTATCAGTGTTCAGAACTCTGTACCGATGATCATTAGTTGGACTCAATATCGGCGGATATTTATCGTTGAAATTCGTTTCAGATTCAAGGACGGATCTAGAATGAGTCTTGGAGAGGGCCGCAGAGTAATTTTTCTATGTTTTCGTGTATTTTCACAATTCAACTGTTATTATGCAAAAATTTCGGCAGTTTTTCTGAGTTTATTTGCCCTGGAGGGAGCCGCTGCCCCCTTGGCCCCTCCCTTCGATCTGCCTTTGATCAGATCGGATCGGTAAATAGTGGTATCGGCCCAGCCTTATGTCCCACTGGATTATTTGCATCATTGCCTACTTAAAACTAATTTCCTGACCGAGTTTATCTCTTTATTCACCCAATCCCACATCCAGTGATGTCTGAAACATGCAATCCAGGTGCCGCACATGCACGGAACTACTTCAACTTTATTGTCGGGACCACTTGAAGAATGAAGACGCGTGTAGTCCATCATCAGCTCCCTGATAATTTTATTTTGAGTTCAATTTTAAGTTGGAAATGTTGATTACGGTATTAATCCGTAACTATCAGTGTTCTTCCATTGCAAGGAATAAAAATTGTATGTTTGTTGGGTCCTTAGGCCCTTTTTGGAATTTTTCTAAGTTTTTCGAAATACCTAAGTTAGGCTTATTCTACCCTCTTAGCTATAACTGCTTACATGTGCGATCATTGCTGCTGTTTCATTAAAAAAGAACTGTGTTTTGATGTGTGACTGGAAGCTCAGTTGCTGTCTTGTAATTAGTGTCACACAAAAACAAACAAATCATTGCCCTTCTTTTTGTTTTTGTCTTGTATGCAATACGCATGGCTCTTAAAATAGCAAAAGAGTGGACAATGTGTTTCGTCCCAGCTGAACTTTTAAAAATAGTTAAAGACAGTAAATCCATCCATTAGCTTCAACAGTGATCTTCAACATTGCATTCCTTATCTTCGTCCTTGCCATTAGCTTCAGCATCGCAGTCATAAATGTAGTAAGTTAATCTGTGTTTATAAACCATCTTTGTCTCTTTTAATGCAGTTTCTGATCATGGACATACCTACCTCTTGGAAAAACTCACACCAGAGAAGAGGTATAAGTTTCGCTTCGCCGCTGGAAATGCAGTCGGAATCGGCTTGTTTAGCCACCTATTGGAACGTGTGATGCCCAAGAAGGATGTGCCCGAAGAACCAGTGATGGTGATTAGGAATGGCGATAACAGTTCAAACCGTTTCAACAGCGTTTACCCCGACAAGTAAGAATGAACTAAGGATATCTGCATTACAGTTACAATTTTGTTAAAGATAAGTTTGCCACTTGTGAGTTAGTTTTTAAAGTTAAGGCAGAAAATTGTCTAAATTTTGAGTGTCAGTCCTTTGGGAGCAACACGGAAAAACCACCATCTTGTTGCATTCTTTTCAGAGCATTTTTAACCAGCATAAGGATATGTAATTTCTGCGCTTTTCTCTAAACATTTTCTCTAAATGAGTTATGAAATTATTCTTGATGTGGTAGGTGAACAATCAGTAACTGAAGCAAAAAACACCAAATTAATTGTCGCAAAATGCCAAAAATTTTCAAAAATAGTGATAAAATAAAAAGCAAAAATGACTTTATTTTTCGTGAATAAATTTAATAAAAACAAGCCAATATAATTAACAACTAGCTAGTGGAACAAAATTCTGGATCGGTTCTGACTGAAGTAAGACGAGGTGAATCCGCACCAAATAATGCTGTTGGCACAAGGTAGCAGTAAGTGAGTAGTCGATCATCACCAGCGTGATGATAAATACATGGTGCATATTTATGTTACATAGTTGGGCTGCAATTGTGTACCCATAGTTTCGTGTTTCGTTGGAATT
The DNA here is from genome assembly GCA_023313725.1 of Lithobius niger. Classification (NCBI taxonomy): domain Eukaryota; kingdom Metazoa; phylum Arthropoda; class Chilopoda; order Lithobiomorpha; family Lithobiidae; genus Lithobius; species Lithobius niger. Next base: position 178,428 of record JAHWFP010261087.1, read on the forward strand.
TTTGTTATCATAAATTTCGTCGAAAACACCGTTCGTCATATTAGAGTCACAATTTAGAGAATTATGTAGAAATTTGCCGAGGACACCTCCAATGTCTTGCGAATTTTCAATGGCAAACTGCCATCTTCCTTAGGCACTTCGACAAAGTTTCGACCTCTTTACTCCTACATCGTCTGCTACGATTTTGTAACCGCCGACATGGTCTGCTACGAATTTGTAACTGCCGCGCCTCGCAGCCTCCCGTATTTCGTGGGCATTGCGCCCATGAAGAATGGGGCAACACATGGCCAATGTAAGAAGCGGGAGGAAGACAACAGCATCGCAGCTCACTGCATGGAGTCAAAGCATAGTATTGGATGGGAGAAAGCTGAGACGCTAGTGACTTTGAATTCCAAAAATGACAGGCATCTGAGATGCTTATAATCAATAGAATACGATTGCACGAAATTGGAGGTGCGTCATTGATGAACATTCAAGAGCCTGCATTTCCCTGGGTTGTGAAAAGATCATTGGGAGGGACCTAAAGGTACAACCCTAGCCGACAGTGGAAGCTTGATGAACTGGTGTGCACACTGTCCACGAAATACGGGACGCTACGAGGAGCGGCTGTTACAAATTTGTAGCAGACTATGTCGGCGGTTAGAAAATCATAGCAGACGATGTAGGTGTAAAGCGGCCAAAAGCATCTCAGAAGCATCTCAGAAGTGAGGAAGATGGCAGTTTACCATTGATAATTTGCAAGACGGACATTGGAGGTGTCTTCTTTGTGAAAGATTAGTGGTAAATTTCTACATAATTTTCTGAATTGTGACTCTAATAAATTTCGTCAATATACGAGCCCAAGGAGGTGCCGTTGTCGAATGCGGCTGGCATTTCCATCACCAGAAAATTGAACCGAAATCCCACCAAACTGCACCTTCATCACAAACTCGCTGCTAAATCGTGCCTAATGTTATGGAAATTACATGTTCTTAAAAATAAACTTGCAAGCCAGTATAATTTCTGCTTTACTTGAGAACTACCAATGTTTTAAAATATACTGTACGATTACATGTTTATGTTTTCTTTCCCAGAGCTGAAATTATGTGGAAACTACCTGCCGATAATGGAGAACGTATAAAATATTTTGAAATCAACTACCACCCGGTAATTATATTTCTGAACGTACAAATTTGTGATTCATTGTTGGATTATCATTTTTTTGGCGTGATTTTTGCTTACTTCCTAACTTCCTAGTTGTCAACAACTTGAATTTGTAAAGTCGAGCTTGATTAAAAGCATAATACAGCCAGGGCATCTACATATCTACTAAACTAAAAAAAAAAATCTGCGCGTGTGAAACTAATTTTTCTTGGGACCTTTTTCTTTTTTTCCTTGATAAATAGTGGTGTACCGATAATGGTTCATGGTGCAGTTCCTCGGAACCGTTATCTTGTAAACGAAGCAGAGCAGTCTGCATTAAAGACTGGCCTTGTGAGGATACACAAATCTGAAAAAGAAGAAAAGACAACTGCCCCGATTGGGACTCGAACCCAGGATTTCACGTTTACTAGCCGGGCGCTCTAACCACTGAATGGGAGAAATCTCAAGTTCTCAAGTTCCTTCTCTCAGGATAAGGTGAAAGCGAGAGTGACTCCTGAGGTTGAGTGATGAACAGAGAGAAGCTAAGGCAGAGCTGAGTCCCGTCCCATAAATAGCTGGGAATCCCCACTCCTATTTCACTTGCAGCAAAACTCGCAACGAGACATTTCGATCCGACCCCACCGATGTCCTCCCTCAGCCTAGTCAGCTTTGTGGCCAACGTGAGAGGCCCTTTTCATTTGAGAGACCAGAAGCGGGGTCAAAACATGCTTTCTTGACATGTCTGTCTGCTATCTCTGCGAATCTCACAAATGGGATTGTTGCCCATCATTCGAAGACTGATCACAAAATTGATTGGTCCCACTCGGCCGCCCTCGTGTTCTCTAGCTCCAACCAAGATATCCGCCTCAGGGCACTCGAGGCCATCGCCACTAAGCAGTTTTAGAACATGCACACATCACTGATCAATCCAACCACCAACGTTCCCAAAATTAACCACCTCGTGATCCCTCCCCTCGCCTACCAACATCGAGAAATGTGGAAAAACACCATCAACCACATCCAGACGCGCCTCATAAAATCAATGAGCGATCATGCTAAATTCAAACATGCATCAACAGCGATCACAATGTAGTAAAACCAGACTCTAAATGTTGCCACAAGACGAAGACTGACGGCTCTCCATTAACACAGTAACATCGTGTAATATATGGTTCATCGAAAATTCTGGACAGACCATCTTTGTCCCGAACTTTGAAAATAGCATTTTTTTCTCCATCAACGAAGTAAATAGCAAAATACAAATAAAGGCCATCACAAAATGGGGATAGAATGGGTAGTGCGAAACAGGCATGTCAACATTATTCCCATCTTACCCACACTAATTCAACACCCTGACTTCAAAATTACGTTCCCAGATTCGAGTACGTAAACCTAAGTAGTAATCAATTTAAATTTTAAATAATGACACAAAATACATTCTCACGTGATATTTTGAGCCCCAATACGGATGAACAGGTCCACTAAAACTGATGCATCAAAACATTATGTAGTGGCGATGTACTTATTTTAGTGGACTTGTTCGTCCTACCTCCCCTCCACACACTCAAACAACTGAACTTAAGGAATAAAATAAAGTAGGGAAGTCTTTTTACCTGTTTGTGGGACATACAAGGTGTCTGACCATCTGTAATCTTTAAACAAACTCGAGATCTCACAAAATTATTTATGACTAACTTATGTAGTACATTACACCAATAATGGCGATAGACTAGTACAGTCATTAAGGTCCCGCATATACTCAGTTTCGTTTTTTTGATGATTTCTCGATCCTCACAACTTCCTGCTTTACTGGTGTACTGTAGCTTACATGTTTGCAGTGTACGTATGTATTAGGGATGTGCGAGTAGAAAAATTTTAATTCGAGTCGAGCCGAGTTTGCAACAGAAGAATCGAGTATCGAGCCGAGTTCCGAGTATTTGATGGAAATATTTTGTTTTCAAGTTTCCCTTTAATTTGTTAGGATAATAGGAACAAAGATGGTGCTTAGTTTGGGGATGCACCGAATATTCGGTAATTATACGGTATTCGTCCTATTCGGCCAAAAATTCAAGTATTCGGTATTCGGCCGAATAGTGTTAAGATTTGTTGGCATTCGGCCGAATATTTTTTAGTATAAATTTATGTAATTGTGTGAATGTAGGACCGTTAAGCTAAGCATTTACTTTTTGGTTTGTGAGGAATTGTCTTGACATTTCTAAAAGAAGGAAAAAATGATCGAATATGTTTAAATTACAGGTATGTGGCTGAATAATTCGGTACTTGGCCTATTCGGCCATTATTCTGCACAGAACCGAATAATTCGGTATTCGGCAGTTTAACTGTTCGGTTGTATATTCAGTATTCGGCAACTTAACTATTCGGTTGTATATTCGGTATTCGGCAAGTTAAGTATTCGGTTATATATTTGGTATTCGGTATTCGGCAACTTAAGTATTCGGTTGTATATTCGGTATTCGGTATTCGGCAAATTTTTTATTCGGTGCATCCCTAGCTTAGTTGACTTTGTGGATCATGATTTTTCAGTTTTAAGGATATAACTTGAAAATGGTTTCAGTTATTGACTTTTAATCTGCACCACTGGAAAGCTCTCTTCGAGACGATCTATTTGGTTTTATTGGAATGTCAAAATCGGTAAAAAATTGACGAAGTTATCTCATTTTTTCACCGGATTTGAGTTTTTCGAGTATGGGGGCTAGCAGCGAGCCGAATTCGAGTACAAGTTTCATACTCGGCTCGAATTTTTCGAGTATCGCACATCCCTAGTATGTATGTCGTAATGGTATTACATAACAGAAAAAACGACAGATACTTTTACCATCTCCTTTTCCTCTACTTCCGTAATGTGGAAAATCAACGTAAAGCAACCAAGCTATTCTCTGAACATTACTTACCCAAAGCTATCTGCTTCAAGCTACAAGTTGTGGATAGATTGCTTGCATGATTTGCTGAAACTGGTAGTTTGGCTGTGAAAAAAAACCTCTGGTAGATCTAAGGTTGCAACAGCGATAATTTAGACGTATTGTCTAGCATGAATGAATGTACGTCATAAAGTATCGTTTCATCATCGTGCTGTAGAATGAGGCAGTTCAAAGGATTTGGTGCACCAAATTCTTAAAGCATATCGTATTCGTCCCTGCAAGACGAAACTAGTGCATGAATTGTGCGTAGGAGACCCAAACCGTCAACTAAAATTCTGCCAGTGGTCTTCTGTTAGAATTAACATGGGTCCATTATTTACAAGACGACTCATTTCTACTGATGAGTCAACATTCATCAGACACGTTCAGGTCATAAGGCATTGGCCATACCACTGGTCATGGACAAGCGACACAGCATCACTGAGGCCTAGGCAGTTCAACGTGGCCTCTGCTAGTTGTAAGGCCTGGTTTCTACTTTTTCCTCAGACTCTCCCTGAGCTCCTCTCGCACTGGATAGCTGGGTTTGAAAGTCCCTGGATATTCATCAGCACGGCCTCTTGGACGTGGTGTTGAATAGCCAGTGATTCCATCCCTCTAAGGTGAGTATCTCTGTTGGAGTTGGATACTAACAGTATTTCAGTCCTTCCCAATTGATTCTGTGCGAAGTGTATACAAATTATACTGGGACAGAAAATTGTAACACTAAAAACGAACATGCA
>JAHWFP010261087.1:188207-204031 GCA_023313725.1 Lithobius niger
AAGCAACATCGTAAATACGAGAGGCTACGGAAGGCGCCGTTTTTCAAAACACAAAATGAAGACGTAGTTGTAGACGGAGAACGGACTGAAACTTAGTGCCTGAGGAAGACAGATGTGAAGCAGTTATACCACCAAACTTGCTAAAGCTGTCGAAAATTCGCAAGATATTGTGAGATCGAGTTTTACATGATCTAATATCTTAACTTGGTGAAGATGAGTGTTAATCAAGTTGGACAAAAAGTCTCGGAAAATATTGTAATTTTTCACCGTAAAGAACTCCTCCAGTCGTTAATTTTTGTACTCTGTGGTAGTTGTTACAAATTGAACATTTCGTAATTGTTTCGTCTTGTGGCTTTAAATAGTAGACAGCATTATTGATGATCATTTACTGATTGAATACATATTCGTTGCGCTGGTTTCCATTGAATTTCTAATACTAAAGATAACCGAGAAGTGACTTAATTTAAATTAAATGTCAAACTGGAAGTTCAACTTTTATTGAGGTGTAGTAGTGTACGTACAGTCACTGGATCTGCCAACTAATGAATTGTGTACAATGACCATGAAGAAAAGACTTAATCCCACCTTTAATTTTCAGCTCTTTCCGTTAAAGTTTTTTATTTGCTTTTTTTTTGTACTGTATTTGAATACGAAATCTGCTTCATATGCATGCATGTCAACATAAGTTTGAATGATTTGAAGTTCATGAACACAGTTCTGTTATCAAATGTCTTACCACTTTGGGTAAATAGACCTACAGTTGATTGTTTTCAGTTCACAGATATAAGTGTTAGCGCCTTAAATGCTCCCATGTATCCACTTCAAACTAATTTAGGTCGCTTTAGCTCAAAACACCTTGCCTCAGTGCTTTCAGACTGTTAAGGTACTTTAAAAGAACATAACCTTCTGACTATTCGCACACCGTGCACGAAATAGCTTTTGCAACATTTACAAAGGTTAGAGTGAATGTAGCAAAACCGTTTCTCACGCGTCTGAAGTAATGTTGCAAAACTGAGCCATGCAAGCAAGCCAACCGGAAAGAATATACCTTTAACAACTACCGTCAATTCATTTTAGTAACGATAATGTTGTTCCGATGTATTTTGTACTATGCTTGGTGGAACAGAGAACGCACAAATGTCATGAAGTGACGATACTAGCCAACTTGTCTGTTAAATGAATCGAAAGCATAGTTGAAGAGAGAAGGACACGCATGTGAAGCTTCATAGCGCTTATAATTTAAGCGACTCAACGGCCACGTACGGGATGTTGCTTTATGTCTGTTTAATCTATCCAGTCCTCACATAAGGCTTTTAACTAAAATTGACAGGAGTTCATATCGGATTGACTTGAATTAATAATGAAGGTCTGTTTTACCCCTAGAACATTCTTCAAATTGTGTTAAAAAGATAGTGAAAAAGTATTTTAAACCAAAACCTTGCTAGTGACAGAAATGTGATGAGGTTAAACAAGAGAAACAATGGCAATTCAAAGATTTCATTTGGTGTTCTCTTCGACAAACTAAGCTCTGAAAGACAATGTTACTCACATCCCACCATTAGCAACGAATGTAAAAATAACCTTTATGCCGTACTGCTACCAAAGAAATCAAATATTGCACAGACACGTTCTGCGCATCCTGCAAATTACGCATGAACCCCAAAAACATTCTTCAAATTGTGTTTAAAAGGTAGTGAAGAAGTGATTTAAGCCGAAACCTTGCTTAGCTGTTGACTTCGAATTGTTAGAACAGGTGGTAAGGGTAGTGACAAGAATGGTGAGGTTAAACAAGAGTAACTTTTGGTGATACTTTACCTGCAATGGCGGTTGAAAGTTTCCATTTGGTGTTCTCTTCGACAAACTAATCTCTGAAAGACAAGTTACTCACATCCCACCGTTAGTACCGAATGTGGAAAAAGAATATCAAATATTGCACAGACGCCATCTGCGCATCTTTCAAATTATCCATGATCAATATACTTCAATATTTAAAAAAAAATTCAGTGGTTTTGATTTGTTTAAGCGAGTGAATAGACTGGTGGGTATGGTAGTGCCACTGGCGGCGTGTCCCTCAGAGTAGTTTGTTGAAGTTGTCTAACCAAGTACAGTTGTTTTTATGTATCAGGAAAATACAGTGATTGAGAATTAAGTGATTGCGAGCTTGCGTTTCTACACAGTGAACAAGATTTTCTCCCCTGCCTAAAGCCACCCACACCTGTTATTGATGTTTCTGCATTATTTTCTGTTTGCACTTCCCTGCACAACAAAGTATTGCCAGATGCCTGTAATATTATTTTTTTACTCGTTGTAGCATGATTTTGTGAAAAATAACACTGTCACTGTCTACGCGATGCACACGAAAATAAGTTGTATCGTAATATGCCAAAGTTTGTGTCCTGTTGAAAAAACAGTTTGTTGCAAGCTTGATATTTTTTTTAAGTGTGCTATGCTGCTTACAATTTTTGAAGACCCAAGTTTTGCAATACCCTTTCTGGTTAATAACTTACCAGCAAACCCATGCTTCGCCCATTGAAGACTGCAATTTTAAGTCTCCGTTTAAGCCTCAACTTAAGTAAATTGAACCGGAGTTGCTACATTTTTCTTTTGTGTGTGGTATGGGAGCAGGATGACTTTGGTGGTGTATTGTAAGTTTTACGTTATTTTGCTACTGCTGCATCTTATACTCTTTTCTTCTGCCACTTTTTATTGTCTAAGTTATAAAATGTTCGACGTATGATTACATAAACTATTTTATGTTAGCTTACTGTTAGCCTCATGAGGGCTAATTAAAGCTCTTTGCTTAAGTTTAAAAATTTTATTGCAGTAACCAGAGCTTTACGTAGACAAAGTATATTATTAAAAGAATACACAAGGGTAACAAAAAGCTAGCTTAACCCTCTGGGTCCTAGGCGCCAAATGATCGGGTCTACGTTATGTATGTTCGAGTTTAGAAAATGAAACGTAAGGAGGACTGGGTATGCGACCCGCAATTAGCACAATTCCAAAAGATCCAAGAAAAACAAATTCAATCATGGCAAATTTTAGATGCCGTAGTCTATGATGCTGGAGATGTAAAACACAGCCGACTATCTTCGTCAGGCACTATTTTCAGCTCGCAACCTCACTAGTCAATTCCTGGCTTTATTCGAATTTTGGCACTTCAACTTGGCCTCCAACGTTTATAAGGTAGCCAATTTTTGCAAGGCTGGTGATGGTGCTTCCACACAGCCCCCGTTATTTGCTAGGCCAGTTATCCACTTCTTTCTCATACGCTCCCGAAATTCATTACGCAGCAGAAATTGGTTTACTGGTGAGGTTGTGAGTTGAAAATAGTGGCTGATGAAGATACAAAAACCGGTAAACGGCGTTGACAGTGATAATATTCAGACATAATAAATTATATGAATACACTAATATCACCTCCAAGAATGTTTCTACAACAGTCCACTTAAATTTTCGAGAAAGAAAACACCGTTCCGCTTCTTCAGAAGACCACACCACAGCAGATTTACACGGCCAGTTTTTGAGCCCCGACCGTTTGACCTGCTGTGGGACTTAAAAGTTCGTTCGATGTGCGGTTACTCCATGTTGCACGTTAAATCCTCCTTGGGATTTAAAGTGCAACATAATAGAAGAAAGAGCAACATGGAGTAAGTGCACATCGAACGAACTTACTCAGCTGTGGTGTGGTCTTCTGAAGAAGAGGAACGGTGTTTTCTTCCTTGAAAATTTAAGTGGACTGTTGTAGAAACATTCTTGGAGGTGATATTAGCGTATTCATATAATTTATTATGATGAAGATAGTCGGCTGTGTTTTACATCTCCATCATCATAGACTATCGAAAATTCGCCAAGATGGAATTTGTTTTTCTTGAAACTTTTGGAATTGTGTGTATTGTATTGTGCATCGTATATAATGGCTTCTATATTCCAAAGAAAGCATGTTGACATTTTTGGAGGACAGGATCTTACGTATAGTGAAAGTTAGAAAATTAAAGCTTGCCACGTAAAATCTGTTGAACTTATTTTTTGGTATGTAAAGTCGGTGAAATTTTAAGGGTCAAAATACTGATAATATATTCGTTGCTACATCGCAATCAAATAAAGAAGTTTTCTATCCCACAAGTAACTACACTTTTTTTCATTTTTATCACTGAACAGGACAATCCTGATCTAATGAAATTCTTGGTGTGTTCAAACATCCCTATGAAGTTTATAAGCATAAAACACCTCAGTGTATACTTCATGATTAACATTCTCAAACGTGATATCCATGGCCAAAGCAAATCAGCTTTTCCCTGAGCGACGTCGTCTTTAAAAAGTGTAAATCTTTCCCAAAAAATTTAGTAACAATCAAAAAAAAAAGAAAGAAAGCTCGCAATGGATGCGGTAAATTTAATAGGGACCCTAAACCATCTCTGTGCTCGAACCGTATTTTGGGTCATACCTGTTGATAGGTCTTTACCTTTCGGTATTGACTAAGGCTGTACCGATACCACTTCTACCGATCCAATACAGATACCGATCCGATACCTCATGATATCTGTTAAACCGATACCGATGCCGATACTGATTTAATTCAAGACGAGACTTCGTGATGCACTGTTATTTTTGGAATCGTGACCGTCTGAAGGCAGGGAACACAAAGTTCTCGATGCAGATAATGATTTTATTCAGGATGAAACTTTGTGTTGCACTTCAATTTCCAGAACTGTGGCAGACAGCAGGCAGGAAACATGAAACTCTACATCATCAAGGGTGAAGTGTGGTATCTGCAAAGGAATCTCTAAGAAATACCGATTCCGATCCAATTCCGATACATTGAATATCTGCAGATTTACCGATACGGTATCTGCATCTGTACAGCCTTAGTATTGACATTTCGGTGGTTTAATGAAAGCAGCATTTTTTTTTTGACAGCCATTACCACACATAACCACATCATATCAAACAAAGAAGTAAAGAATTAAATCCCTGGAATTAGAAAAAAAATTATTGTAGGTTGTACAAGAATGCTCTCAAACACAATTTTTTTTTTGCAGGCGTGTAAGTAATTATTAAAACAAGTGTAGTTACAGTACTGAAACTGTGAAACAACTGTAAAGTCGTTTTTTTGTTTGTTTCGTAGAGTGATAAATATTAATTTCAATCCAGGTTAATTGTAAACGTATTAGACCCGTATCAGACAGTAAGTAGCGGCCAGTTTTCTTGACTACTGTACAACGAAAATTCCATAACGGCTTCTACTCTGAAAGTTCGTCATTCTTGATAATTGATTGTTGAAAACAATCGTTTCCTCCTTAGAGATGAGTTTTCCAGGCGACTCACAAAGCAGTGGATGAACCAGCACGATAAATATAGGAGGCCACGCCATGCACGTGCGCAGATTTCGAACGCTGAATTCCACGGTGACGATGTAGTTGACAAAAGTTTGAGTTGTGTAGGTTAGGCGTGACGAAGACAGACGTCGTCGGTCTGTTGAAAATTTGCAAGAATACTGGTACAGTATTTTGATTCTGAAATTGTGCGTAACAATCTGTTTTCAACAATCAATTATCAAGAACTACTGTACAAATTTTGCACTTTTCCTGTTTGCCTTTCTCCGCATTATTGTTGTTGTAAACGAGAAGGTTTCGCTTATATTTTACAAAGTTGCTTTGGGTTACATTATTAACAATTCCGTTGATTAATATTTGGTGTTGGTGTCAATATCTGTTATCTTTCTCTGCTTCTAGATCCGAGCTCAGGTACCGTATTGCCCCCACCCCCCACCCCGAAGATACCGGGTATATTCCAGTCTTACTTTTTCGTCTTTTAATACATTTTCATCATTAACAATGTAGAAGTCGTGAACGCATTCCGTCAAAATTGTTTTCCCTGATCATCATGATGTGTGTCTCGGCGACGAGTTTTTGCTAATTATGCTCTTCCAAGACATGTGAAATAAATTAAAGCATAAAAACTAGGGGTGTTCGAGCCTCGAACGTTTTGAGTTCAAGTCGAGTTTCCTATCTGCTCAAACTTGACTCGATTTATCCCAACCAAGCTCGAATCCGGTAAAAATCCTATAACTTCGCCAGTTTTTGACTGATATTGATGTTCAAATATGCCAAATTCATCGTCTCGACGAGTTTTCCGGTGGTACAATTTAAAAGCCACTAGCTAAAACCATTTTAAGTTATTTCCTAAAAACTGGAAAACCAGTTGTAGACATTAACCCGTACAGTCCGTTAAGCAGCATCTTAGTTATTACACTAACAAGTAATAAAAAAACACGAGCAAATCACCAAGTTCTCTCGAATTTGGCTCGATATTAGATTTTTCTGTTGCAAACTCGACTCGACTCGAATTAAAATGATTCTACTCGCACACCCCTAATACAAACTTGCTTCTCCATTGCGCCCGGTTTCTTACGTTACCTCCATTGGTGCCTGCTGCCGCACAACTTGCTTTTTAGTGTGTTTTTGCAACTCCTCGTGTTTTTTTTTATGTGTTTGCGGTGTTTTTGTATGTAAGTTACGCTACTGTGTAAGGAATGCTTTCGGACTTTTGCACATCACGTTATGATTGACGCCCATCACATCACACATCTTCTCACCTTTTGTATGTTTCATGCTTGATTTATGGTATACTGCACGATTGTTGTAGCTTATCTGTTTTCTTTCTTTTGTCTTGCATCTTTTCTAAATCTTACCGTACTTTTATATCTTATTCCTCACTAGCTAGGTTTAAGGTTATTTAAGAATTATTAACTTATTATTAGTTATAGAATTTCTACACAGTGTAACAAAGTTGGTCAATATCTCAAGCTCGTTAATCTTCCAAGCACAATTCACACGACTGTTAATTACCAAGTTATTGTATACTTGAAATTACTACACGGATATTGCATCCATATTGTTTACATATTTTGTAACGGAGATATATCAATGTTGCAATTTTTGTCATTCTCGTTGTAATCGAAGTGGTGCTACACGTTATACGGGAACTGTTGATTTGGACAAAAACAAAAAAAAATGTTTAAGTCTAATACGATCACTGTTGTTGCATTTGGTAACAGTTTTTTTTTAGTTATTGTTGCAGAATTATTTGCAGTTTGCTTTGGTATCTTTTTCTTTTCTCTAAGCCATGAAAGGTTTGAAGCTTCTTCACTAGCCACTAAAATGAAGGCAGTCTTTTTTTAGTATAATAGTTTTAAGAAAAAGTTTAAAAGGAAAGTTGTGCATAATTTTTACTAAAATTCCATAACAAATACTTACTATCATAATTTAAATATCAATACCTGACAATATTTATATTTAAATTTTGAGATTGAGCGTTTGTTATGAAACATTTAGTAAAAGTGATAGCAACTCTCAAAGTCAAAATCGGCAATTTGACTTTTTAAATTGTAAGTAATTATTACAAAAGCTATAAATGTAGTTTCAAGTACAGTGAAGAGGTTCTGGTGCTCAGAGTAAAGGTAATAAATAAGGTTTTCTCCCTTATTTTCCTGATTAATTCTATTTAGTTAACATTTTCTCTTAAAGTGAAATTCCCCAACATTACTTTGTGGAGGAAAAGCCCCGCAACTGTGCGATTTTACACTATAAAATTCATCACTCGCCCAGGCTTCATTGAAGGACAGTCCAGACAAACTATTTCATACTTTGCATTTTTAAATTCTTGAGTCGCATTTCAAACTACATTACTAAGTTATGCATGCCATGCCATGATATACTACGGCTGCTAAAAAAAAAAAAGTAAGGTGTTATGTAATAAACAGTACCACAAATCAAATGCCATAATGGCACCTCAATTACTTACTCTATGAGCCCCAACATCTCTTAATTTATTGTTAAAATATGGAGGGAAAAAAAGGAGTGTTGAAGTGGGGTGTCCTACTCTCCAAGCGATGGTCGTAGCTATTGAAGCTGCAGTTTACTGGTTTTTATTGTAATCATTTTCCTATTTAGATATTAATGGGTACAGCATCTGTGAATATATTGCAATTGTCCATTTGATAATTTGCCATTCATTTGCAGTGGCATGTCATTCACTTATTCTCTATCACAAGCTCACTTAGTTTCAGTATTGTTGGTGCTGTTTGCGCTTATTGCTATTTTGCTTCAAATTAACCATAAATGTAGATTTGCACACTAAAACAACAAATATTAGCGTGAAAAAAAGTAAGATATGTCTAAGTGATTAAAAATTATTAATTATTATTACAAATTGTAGAATTGTGTAAAAAATTAGAAAATGTAGAAAAATGGTAACATTTGCTTATGTCGGTTTACATGCAAGCTTGCTCTTGTTATCGACATCCACATTTGGAAAATGACTAAATGCGTTACGTGTGCGCTGTTTGCGAGATTTAACAATCATTTCCTAGTTTAATTAGATAATATAATATCATAATTTCACGTATGTTTGAAGCATTTTAGCTCATAAGAAATTGCACGCAGTGTTTCAGTTGTGCAATCTCAAAAGACTACTTAAACCTGCTTCCGAGCCTGTGTGTTTCGCTACAACAAGTTAGGCTGAAGTTACTACATATGTATCATTATGAGCATGGAGCTTTTAATAATTGCATCAGCAGCAATCTTCAACTTCTTCTTAACTCGTAGTTGTTAATAACATCATAACAGGCTTAAGTCGTCAGTATTGGTTTTACTTTATTAAATGTTACATCTTTCAACCTTCCAGGAACTGTGAGCGACCAGCAACAGATGGAAGTAGCGACAGTTGCAACTGAAATAATCATCGGGATTGTGGTAGCTGTCTCTCTGATCCTCCTAATTGTCATCGACGTCGCCTGTTACTTCGTCAACAAGTGTGGTTTTACCATGTGTTTATGTGTCCACCTTTGTGGAAAAGACGATCCCGGAAATAAAGGGAAAGATGCCATGATGGAATCCGGCAAAGACAGGTGAGCATGTGAAAAATAACTGGTAAACAGGACTGCATGACCGTCTTGGATGAGTTTGACTTTGTGCATCATGGCGTTACGTGCAGTAGTTGCATTGCATGTGGTGATTGAAACAGCAAGGTTTCTGTTTTTCCAGTCAGTTTTGTGATCCTTTTGTAGGAGCCAATAATCTTAAATTACTTTGCTTAAAATAATGTCTTTGATTGCAGCATTAGGTAAAGATTTTGGCGCTTATTAGTTATTACATTACCTAAGTACTGCTATTGTTAGCTGATTTTGCCTATTCGCAGACCAATAATTGACGTAGCACAGTACAAAGGCCAATTAGCTGCACATAAAGCACATTGTACACTCGGAATTTAAAAAATGTAGTTAACCCCGTACACTGACTTCTTAAGCAGTAATAGAAGACTTCCTGCAGTTATAAAGCTACAATGTCCACGAAACTCCTGACTTTTCATTATAGAGAGCGTACAATTTTACCAGTGATTATAGTAGTCTGTCTTGAACCTGACAGCAGCATGTTACTACAGTATTTTTTTTTTTAATTTCATGCAACGTACTGCATAAAGTGTGTTAACGACAACTTAAAACACTGTGCCTTGTGGGCCATATTTTTTTTTATTTCTAATGTTTGTGCGAGTCCACGTAGCCTAGTAGCTTTTTGTTTGCTTTTTAATATGGGTTTGTTGTGGTATGATTGAATGACTTACACACTGTTTTGTTTCCGAAAGTGATTTATTTTCGTAACACATTAACAAAACCTTCCCGAGTCCATTGATCCAGTCGAGCTACATCGTCATTCACATGTTTCATATTATTCTGTACGTATAAAAGGTAGGCTTGTTGAAGATCATTATTAACTCTTAATGCATGTTGTTTAACAATTATCTCAACTTTTTATTGTTTTTTCTGCATGCAGACATAATAAATAACACAAATAATAGTAAATTTTCATTTTTACGGTGGCATTTCATTAGGATTCAGCCTGTATAGCATACTTAGTTGCAATTACTGCTTGATAAAAGGAATATTGATTCAAATCAATGTTAATAATTTGAGGCCAATTAAAAAAAAAGACATGAACATAATCTCTGAAATCAAAACATTGATTGATTCAAATCAATGTTAATAATTTGAGGCCAATTAAAAAAAAAGACATGAACATAATCTCTGAAATCAAAACAGCCTCTCTGCAGTAAATAATCCACTGGCAAACAATCTAAGCCATATTTTGGTGAAACTTATTTCGAGTTAGCAAAATTATGTTACATTAAAAGGGAGAGTTTGCATCTCTGGTTGTCCCTCCCTTTGTCAATGATGAACACCACGAAACGTTGCATTTTTTTTGGTCAAGACAGAGTTAGTGTTGAAAAAATGTGAACATAGAATGGTTTAGCGTTTTCATATCTTCACTGGGTTGGTTGTTTAATTTAAATTGAGTCCAATGAAAGTGCCACTACTTATAGTGCCGCCTAATTTTTTTCTTAGTTTAAAATGCCATAAATCGCCTATTAAACACCCAAGGGCCTAGCAAAATCAAGGAAGAATGGTAAATGCACCATACCCCAAGTTTTTTAACAATAATTTTGCCCAGGGAGGGCATTTTACTTCTTCACAGAGAAACTTACAAGTATGCACTCATTTCTGTTCGTGATTTGGATTTAATCTAGCTTAAACACTTTGCCCATGAAAATGGAAAACTTACTGACTTCAATATCCGTTCTAACCGTCAACTTTATAGCAAATTTTCAATAGACATTAGCTTTGTGGTGGAAATATGTCTAACCCTGCCATTTAGTTTCTAATCAGCCAGGAGTTGAGTGATCAACTAACTCAAAGATGGCATGCATCACGGGAGAATTAAAAACGGCAAGAATCACAAGAAAAGCGCGAAAAACGAGCGACGAGAGCACTACCCTCCAAGTACAGTAGGCTACGACGGCCGCCGGATTTGAATAGTGAACGCGAGGTGACTCTGTTTTGATGCGGCAGTTATGTAAATAGAACTCGCACGAGGAGAGCCTGATGATGACGGGAGGACTGAAACAGCACATCTCGTTTCAGTCATAACAGCCTGTCGAAAATTCGCTTTTAGCATATCACAATACTCAGAAGTATTTTGTTCCCTTTTTGGATTTGAGCGTCTTTGAAGAAGTATTTTAAAAATACGTCTAAAAATGTCAACATTCTTAAATAATGTGTGCATGTTAAATGCTTCCTATGGACGTTTCCTTTTGGCCGTGTCAGTATGGCTCGGCGGTAGGACCTCAGCCTTTGATTTCAAAGGTCATGGGTTCGATTCTTCCCTCAGGCAATGTAAATAGGTTTGCATCCATATTTATTTACCCCATCTTGAGCCATTGGCTTGCCATCCTGTATTATCAACATTCTTACTTTGAAAAATAGAAGTCATTAGCTAAGCAGCAGACGATGGCCATAAAGATCAGTGGTCGCCCATGCAAGGTTTAAATTCACACAACACATACGCCAATGTAGAGAAGGTTAGAGACTGCAAATGACTGATGAAGATACGTATTTCCATCCCCAAACCAGTATACAATTAAATAAAGAAATCACAAGGTAAAGGGTAAATGAAGCAAGCAGTCTGCATTAAAGACTGGCCTTGAATTGAGTGTATTGTGTTTCCTCACAAGGCCAGTCTTTAATGCAGACTGCTTGCTTCATTTACAGTATAAAATTGTCTATCGAAAATTCGCCACAACGTTGACTGTAGAATGTTGAAGTTGAGTAAATGTTCCGTTTTCGTGAAAGTCTTACTTCAAAGTTTTTGATCGTTTAGATTCTTAAACACAATGCTGTTAGTCTCGTATATTCACAAATTTGTGTATTGGATCCTCCAAAATTCAACTCAACTCAACTCGACAGTTAAAATGAAATTCTAAACTGTAGAGTTTTTCGTGACTACAGGTTCGATGGCAAAGCAAGCTGATACTGTTGTGAAAGAGTTTCTTCCATTCTGGAGAAACAGATTAACAAGTTCTGGTGCTAACTTCCAGGCTGGAGCAGACTTCCAGAAAATAGCAGCTTGAACGCACGGGTTTCCCGTTGGAGAATTGCGTTTCGTGAAATGATAACGTTGTAAACTATATGAAACTACTAATTAATTTTATAGCAAAAAGATTATCATTTAAGAGGAGGGGTTTACCTCCACCAATTTATACTTGTGACCTTAACTATTTTAAGGGGGTGTGTGCATGTCCGGATTAAGCCTCGTAGCCCCCTGGTGCTTAAGATTTATTGTGGCCCTCTTCCCCAACCCCCATCCAGTCCCACAATAAAAGTGTTTTATTTGTTTAAACAAAATAACATGTTTGTAAAAACAGTAAAATGAAAAAATAAAAATAAATATTTAACATAGTACCTTATTTTATTTGTTTTGTGACCGTGCGACACCATTGCGGCCCCTTTTTATTCTGTGGCCCGGTTCTTCAGCACCCAAAGCTTCCCCCTTAATTTGTCCCTGGGTGTGTGCTTGCTCCTACAAGGTGTTTAATAGGCTACTTTATGTACACTTTTGCATGAGCATGTTAATTTTTTATATTAATTTTTGGGTTTTTTTTTTATCTCTTTTGGTTTTTGCTATTTTATATTGTTTTCTTTGGTTCTGTTTTTATTTGTTCTTTTGTTGTTTATTTAATTCTTTTCCTCTTTATTTCTTAAATTAACGTAAAGGGATCACAGCTCTTCTTCCATGCACCCTTCAAATGCTCTCCGATACCCAAGCTGACAACACTGAAGACTCTTTAGTTAAGAAAATGTACAGAAAATTGGACAATTTCACATCTGTCTTGTGTCTCAAGACCATTTTTTTTTTCACTGTTAAAAACTAACATGCTAGCTACTAACCCTGATGTAAATAAGGCAGCTTTACTGTAATTGTGTGCAATAACGTGTACACTGGTTTTGAGAACAGCAACGATGTGGATATTACGAAAATAAAACTCTTTCATTGTTTTTAGACGAGTTTTGTTCATTGCAATGATACGGATAAACAGAAACCTTGCTGTGACCAATAAATGTGATAAACGTGGTGAATGTTTTGAGAGTGAGGTGTGATTAAGCTATCTCAAACTCGGTCGACAAAAATGAAAGCAAAAAAATAATCTCATTATATTTTTTGGGTACGTTGCAAACTACACGTAAGTCTGTGTGTCATTATTATCTATGAAAATTTTTGGTTTCATTGCACTTCTGTCACAAGCAACAAGCATACAAATTTGGATGCGATGCTTCAAGGCCTATGATTTAGTTTTGAAGGGGCTGTTTACTTTGGAAAGAAATAACGAAGTTCAGTGAAAATAGAACTAATACCCATTGCAAAATTTTTAACGAACCATACAAACACACAATGATTTGTGTCTTATTGCTGTTTCGTTCATATTCTTCAGGTGAAAATGGTGGCATTTTAAATTGAGTTCAGTACGTTAGGAGTCCCTGCTGTTGAAGTGTTGTGCGTGTGTTTTGAAATTCTAAATGCAAGCACAATGCTCCAACAGTAAGAAAACCTAATGTAGTGAATTTGATTTCTAACACCATTTTAACGAAGATGAACAGTCAGTAGATATCGTGTGTTCGTGTGGTTTGTAGAAAATTCAGCAAAGACTCACTGAGTATTAATTCCAAACTTATAACATTTGTGTAATTTTACTGAACTTTGTCGTCATTTTTTCAAAGTAATAACCTCATCAAACTAAACCATGGTCCATGAAACATCGCATTCAAATTGTTTGTGCTTATTACTGAACTTTATTATTAATTCTTATTTAGCTAAGAATTCACTAAAATCGTGGCCACAGTTTAACCTGTGAATAATTGAATTGAAAGCTTTACACATAACACTGTATGGTACATAAACAGGCGGGTCCCACAGAAAAGATTCAGTTTTTGTTAAGCTACAAATGAATTTGAAAAACATGCAGCCACGCATAAGTTTAATTTTTCAGATTAACAATGAAAGTATTGAAATTAGCAATAAAGTAACAGAGAGGACAGTAGCACCACCGTGGGAGCTGCCTAGGATGACAAGCGAGCAGCAGTAATGAGTAAAAAAAAAAATGCATGTGGCATCGTAAATCTGAATTCGTGAATACTTTTTGCAAACTACTGTTTCTTACTACCTGCAAATACTTACTTCAGTAATTATGCTTAAAATCATCATTTTACGCTATCACTGCTCATTTATCAACTAAAAAACTCCCTTTTTTTAGCTTGTATCCAAACTTTCTCTCCTCTCCCGCCAGGGGCGCTGCTACTCCTAACTAGGAGGCCGCCATCTTGTTTTTCCCCTCATCACATTTTGAGCACGTTGTTAGGGTAGGACGTGTTTGGCATCGCTGCCTTTGGTTTCTTGTTTGGAAGCAAAGTTATCAACTTTTCTGGGCAGAATTATGACCACGATAGAAGAATCAAACGATCTATTACGTGGGAGACTCAATTCGAAGAAATTTGATGCGTGTAGCTGCAAGAAACAGTCAAGAGATTTTCACCCTCTTTGCCGTGAGTGCAGGCCCTGAAACTTCGTCACCAAAGTACGTGAACTGTGCGATTTGCATCATCGTTCAACTATGAAGGACATTTTGCATACGTGGAAGAAATCGGATCAGAAAGCAGATCAAAGGGCCAGGGCAGCAACGGCAGGGTTGGTTGATGACGAAACGGCTGCAGCTTGTCAACCGGAGGGAGAAAATAAGATGGCGTCAACAAACGAAAATGACTTTGCTGAAGTGTGGTGGTGTGGGATGATGCAAAGTTGTTTGATGATGGAGTAGGACAGGTGCCGTTCTCAATTGAAGAGTTGCTGGCGTTGATGCAGACCACAGCCAACGTAATTTTTGATGCGAAAGCCACTTGTGTGGAGCAACGAATTACGAAAAAAAAAAAGAAAAAAAAGTTCGGCGCCCTAATGGCTGATATGCTTCACTTGTTGCAACCATTGTTAGCCAAAGAAGAAGAAAAATCATTGGATATTAGGAACCGATGTGTCTGTTGTGACGGACATCAAGTCGTGTCTGCGATGCAGTCGCCAGCTATGCAGGCGCCGTGCCGTCAGGAGGCGCCACGTGTCGGAGATGTTAAGACTGCGTCTAGATCAAGTCCGGCGGCTGTAGTGAAGAACTCGGCGAAGAAAGGAAAATCGCGGGTCAGGAAATGACAGTACTCAAATGGCCGCTCCCGGTGTGGGAAATAGCGGTTCGTATGAGCACTTCAGCGAAAAATCACGCAAAACTGTAGGAGTAGTAAAGTCCAGTGAGGACAAATTTACGAAACTACTGGACATAATGAGTTTGTTTATGGCGTCAAACACCAGAAGAGCGTGAGCGTTTAATTTTTAAAAGAGTACCATTTAAAAAAAAAAAAAAAAACCACCTGTATCGTTCCTGCCGTAAATCTCCGAGAAAAGGAGTAGGTTATAGGAACGATAGCACTAGTAAATAGCTATCTCATCCCAGCCGTAAATCACCGAGAAAAGGTGTAGGTCGTAGGAACGAGAACGCTGGTAAATAGCTATATCGTCCCTGCCGTAAATCTCCGAGAAAAGGAGTAGGTAATAGGAACGAAAACACTAGTGAATGGTTTTCTCTTCCCAGCCGTAAATCACCGGGAAAAGGTGTAGGTCATGGGATTGAGACCAAGATGTATGCGTCTGTGCCGGACTGTAGGTTGGCATGGGACACACCCTCGCGTCAAAAGTGTCGGGTCGTGTCGCCATCGTGTCGTGTCGTGTCGCCATCGTGTCGCCATCGTGTCGTCATCGTGTCGTGTCGTGTCGTGTCATGTCACCATGGTGTCGCGTCATGTCGCCATCGTGTCGCCTGTACAAACATCGTTCTTGTTGCCAGTGGTATGAGGTTAGTAAAATGGGGCTTTAGGAAGGTTTCCCCCCCCCCCC
>JAHWFP010261087.1:212555-245851 GCA_023313725.1 Lithobius niger
GTCAACACAAGTATTGTACGTGGTGTCAGAAGAAAACCAGTAAGTTCAACGAATCTGGCAGTCCAGTTTGAATGACTGTTTCTGACGTTTGTAAGAAGTGGAAGTTGAACTCTGCGATGGTGAAGTTGTGCTCTGCAGTTTGTTCTATTCAGCGTGCAACCTATCGTCCGCGTTCTTTGAAGTTGTACAGCCTATGTGGGAGATATGGTCAGCGTTGCTCAATAATTTCCTTCAGGACGATCCATATTGCCACTATAGTAGCTGATGACTCCTGCCCGTCCTTGACTGCATCAAATTGGTGCCAATGCCTGTGTCACTGGTATCGGTGTCAAGTATCCATGCTCCGCTCTCGGAAAAGCCAGCATGGGTGCTAAGTCAAATCCACTTTCTAAGGTTAGAAATGCCCTATTATATTCCTTGATCCACTTGCTGTTCTGCATAAGACTGGCCAATGGCAACGTCACGATCGAGAAGCTAGTTCCAGGAACTGCTTAACTCCTTTTTACTGGTCTTTATATTTTGTTCTTGTTGGTTGCAATTCCAGCCGTGTTTACAACATATATCCCAAGAACATCGCCTCTCCCTTAAACATCTGACATTTCCATTGCTGAGGCCTCGTTGAAATCGTTCAAATACTTCTTGCAGTCTTTGTGAATTTTCGTTGAACGTTCTTCCAATAATTATAACACCAATAATTATAACATCATCCAGGTATACCAGCCAGGTCTGCTATGACTACTGATCAGTAGTTGCATTAGGGTTTGGAAAGTCACTGGGCTGTTTCATAATCCAAACGGCATCATGATCCACTCATACTGTTCGAAAGGTGTCATAAAAGCTGATTTCTCATGTGCCATCTCATCGAGAAGAACCTGCAAATAACCGGAAACACAATCCACTGTCAAAAATGACCATGCTACCTCAAATTTGTTAAGAGGTCATCAATCCTAGGCAGAGGAGTCTTTTTTTTCAACACTTCGTTCACCTTGCATGGAACATGATTACCATCCACACATGATCGGAGATTCGCACCTGGTTTTCGAACCAACACAATAGGACTGGCCCACTCTGAGGTAGAGGGTCCCAACATCTCATTTTCCACAAGCTTGTCCACCGTAGCCTTAGCCTCTAAAACTGGGATATGCCCAGGCTATGATACCATTGTTTGATTGGCACGGCATCCACCGTGTCAGTGTAACTTCAAGTCAGTTCTTCCCAAAGATATTTCTTACTTGCTTAGATATCTCGTTAACCAGTGAGTACCTTACCTGGAGTAGTTTGTGTTGAGCTACACTCGTTGTAGTCATTGTCTTCTTATTCCGGCTGTTACTCGCACTACTCAACTTCAGTGCTACTGTCGTTTTTCCCGTCAGCAAATATGCTATAGGCTGTATCTGCTGGTTCCACAAGTGCCACTCTCATTCCCTTGTACATTTTTACTGGACCATCAGACATGTGGGCTGCATGGATCGGCATTTGGCTAATATCCAGGCTCACTATACCACTTCAGCGTCATCCTTACTCCACTATCTACGCGGCTCCAGTAGGCCTATCTACTTAGGAAATACTTCTCCCAGAATCCGCATTTCATGTCGGGGCAGGACGGCTGTGGTCTCCCCCACTCGGATGTGGCAGAGCCGGTTCTTTTCATCTGTCGGTTCGTTTCATTCATTCTTCACCGAAGAGCAGCTTGGACTCTCCTACTAGTAAGGTAATCTCTCCACAGCTTACAGAGGATGGATGAAGTGCTCCTCAATGAAATCAATACCACTACGATAGGGTAAGGGGATTTCACTCTGCAAACTCTGTAGTGAGAGAGTGAGAATGATTTTTGCAGGACATGCATCTTCTTCCCCAGAGCTGTCTCGCAGCATACCGAAGACAACAAATGATCTTGATAGTTGGGTTTGATTATCCATAGCTATTTTGCACGTATAGCTGTGATAGACGCTCTTCTGTCACAAAGCATGCAACAAGCTCCCAGGCCTAATGCAGTCAACATCTCACTTGCTGTACCTTGGCTTCGTGGGCCGTCCTTTGCCTCTTGCCACAAGAGTAGCTCCTCTACCTTCATGGTATTGGGGGTTAACCCTTGGCTTGCCTGTGTACCACTGTGCTGCGCTGTCCTAACCTATTCCCAATGAAATGTCCAGCTTGATCACCGTAGAGGCAAAGCTTTACGGAGCTCCGTTTTCACATTGGGGTTTGTTAGGCCTTTACATCTGGGTGTCTAGTAATTCCGATTGTGTGATCCGAAGGGATGCAACCGCCTTGGTTATATCCTTTAATTCCTTTGTGATCAGGTACAAACATGCGTTTGCAGTAGCAATGCTAGCAAGCTGAACCAGGTAGGAACATGTGTTTGTAACAATTTGCATTGCAGACCGTTAGCCCTCAAGAGCTGCTGGTTCGGCACGTTCTGGGTTGCGTTTGGATGTTGGTCACGAAGAGGTTAACATCATGTGTTCGGCTGCAGGAGCCAATAGTCGGATCATCACTTGACTGACTTTTGTTCGTGGCTTTTTCAGCACAATCTCTCCAGTACGTAGCTGATTCTATGCATTCTTTGAGCTTACAGATTACCTCACTTTCAGTGGTACTGTACAGACTTTCAGCTTCTGGTGGGATTTCAGCCTTTTACCGAAAAAGATCTTGATGGCTCTCTGCTTCGATTGCTAAGCATGCTTGCACCACCTCTTTAAGGGTGTCCACCTATCTTCTGTTGGTTTCTTTCCTTACCTCCCGATAAGTTAATCCATCGAGGAACGGCCATGTGCTCCAAATGGCTGTGGTTGCAGAGGGCAAATGCATGTGCTGCCTGCTGGGTTATCGCGTTGGAAAACTCGGCAAAAGATTCAGATGATTTTTTAAATCTTCCCCATTCCTCATTCTTTGTAGGGCTTTTGTTAACAGCTAACGGTTTTCCTGCTCTTCCATCATGATTTTCTTGCAGGCCTGTGATACGACTCATCCCAAGCAACTGGACAACTTTTACCACTGGTCCACCCATTTGTGTCTGCCCCCTTCAAATTGTATTGAACACATCAAAATCCTCAGTTGGCTACCGTGAAAGTCTGAAGAATGCCTCCATGAGCTCCTTTTATCAATCATTCTAAATAGCAAAGTTGTTGCATGCCCCCAAAAAACCCAATGGACCCAGATTACTTGTTTTGGCTCAAACAAGTTACCTACTGAACAAGGTCAACCCGTACCTTCTGACCTTATTGTTACAACCATGAACTTGCATTCAACACAAGCACGAAACTAATCAAGTACCTCGTAACGTTTTGCAACAATGTATTCCTGTAGATAAACACAACTGTAAAGGAAACCAGTCTCTGGTGATGGATCTCCACTCTCCAATCACTTGTATGGTGTTTCTCTCAGTCTGTACTCATGCTGTCTCTTCACTGTATTGCGGTAAAAAAAATTATAAGCTACTGATTAACCATACACCAAAAGTTGTAATTTAGTCCCGTCAATAAACACAACGGTGACTCGCGTAGGTGATGTGCCTCCACATACCAAGCACTTATATGATCTTTCTCCAAGGGTGTACTTGTTTAATGTCTTATACACTGTATTTGGGTACATAATGATAACGTATTTATTAATCATACAACAAAAGTAATATATATTCATTACTAAGAATGTCTCAAAAAGTTGGTTCCCACCATTCTGGGTACTAGCTGCATATAAAACCTCCGATATAATGTGGTTCCTTTGATTTTATGTTATTTACCCATCTTAGGAACCAATGGGACAGATATGTTCATTTTTATCTCGATTCTTGCACCACTTCTGTTATAACACCCATTTGGAATTCTAAATTTTGTCTTTTGAAAAAATTGTGACCCACGAGCTGCCCTACATTTGTATGGTCTCGCACCGTGTCAAGCATCTCATTTTTGGCGCCGCTGACCACATGTTGCTGGGTCTCTCCAAATTTTCCCTGCGAAAGTAGCATAACTGCACCAGTATTTTGTCACCCATCCTTGTCAGTGGGATTTGGAATTTCGTAATTTTCGATTTTCTACAGTTAATCATTGTTTTGGGGTTATTATTCCTTCGTAATTCCATCGTTGCTACTATTTGTAACGCCGCCCAGATGTGTTCTTGAGATGGAAATATGCTCTTTCCAAAGTGTCTTTTCGCCAATGCCATTGGTTGTAATGGTAGCGCACATGAATCTCCGTGTATAACGAATGACACGAGTTACCCTGAACAAAACAATGACAGAATAGTCGTTTCTATTGATTTAACGTCAGGGCTAAGCTAACAAACGTGATAAAACTCGCTACTTCAAGATCTCCATCCCCGAACCCACTCACGAGCTTCAGTCTTTGTACTCACCAATTAACTCTGAGGAACACTTGAGTTCGATTCTCATTCAAGGCTTACACCACAGCACCAAGTACCACGATACCCCAAACTTTCTGTAGGACTATTTTCAGTTCTCACTTGGGTCTGTTAAGTACGGTAAACAGTTTTAGAACCTCGATTCTCCTGGCTCTCGTGTTCTGGATGCATCCTCTCCGCTCAAGATCCTCCATGACTCCATCCCCTACCTCCTCCCCACCACACACCCCTCTCTTCTCGTCGCCATGAGATTTCCAGACTCACTACGTGAAACTGAAACCAAAGTGTAGCTTCCCTGCTTTATCCCCATGCCTGTGAAGCAAGTGGTGTAGTGAGCACCTATGACCCAAGCACGATTAGAACATTCAGTATAACAAGCCAAGCTTTGACAGACTCTGCCTATTCGAGATCCAGATTTTGCTGGTTTCTTTTTTTTACCGTTTCCAGCAAAATTCCGTCAGTATTTGTACGCCAAAGTTTAAAGTTCAAACAACACTACGTTGGGAACAATTATTATATCTTTTTCAAATTTCGAGCCCGTATTGCATGAATGGTTTAAGAATCCAATTTACGGCGAGTAAGGATGCAATGTTCTTAAGTTTCAAAATCTATTTGCTGGAGTTATTGCATGCACGCTGGCGCAATGGGAAGTTGGTGCATGAGGAGGTAAATACTATAGCTATTAATGTAAATGCAGCGCAGTCAAAGTCTTCTGAACTGAAAGCCCAGTAAATTTAGCTGCTGCAACTGCTTGCAACTGTGCGTGAATGAAATCTGAGTTACTGTCCGTGTGTGTATGTGTGGCAAATAGTTTTCTATTAGTACCTGTGTGCTTGTATGGCTTTGATTTAAATGGACTATAAAAATGCTTTCAAATTTGTTTAAATGTATCCCTTGTGTGTACGATTGCTTTTTGGTTCCAAACTGATATGCGGCTGTGGTAAATCTGATCAAAACAAACAATGTTAGGAAATTTTGTTGGTGCATGTTTAACTAGCTTGATGCCTTTTTGAAGTTTAGTGTTAAAGGAATGTTTTACTCTTATGTAAGTGTCTCTTGTAAGTAGCTGAATTTGTTAATGCCAGTTGCCGTTGTTAAGAGCCCCTTCTTTTTCTTCTTTGCCTTTTTTCTTTGGTTCTTGCGCCCAGTCTGCTGCATACGGTGAGTCAATTCCCCACCCTCCTTTCCTTGGCTGTTGGTATCTAATGTGTAGCATCCATTAACTCTGCCTCTAGTAAATCAAAGGCGACTGGGAAAGGTGATGGCAATAAGTTGACTTCAGAGAACGGAGATGACGGTATTAAAGAGCCGAGCGAAGAAACGCCAATGATCACAGGGTGAGAATCAAGATGTTCTTCACCTTCAGCTGGCAATTCTCTAACCTAGTCACGAGCCAGTTGACAGCTTCTTCTGAACAACCCTCTGGGTTGTGGTTTTATTTTTACTTTAAGCATGTTGCATTAATAATCTTTCTATGCAAATTTTACTTCTGGTTCTTTAACTCTTCGCTGCATCTATCTCGCGTGTTTATTTAGCCGGCTCACCCAAAGCAACATGTTCAAAAATGAAATGACATACCTACTTGTTTTCTGCAAATTCATCATCTAAGTATCGGGTTTACTGTATCCATGAGTGGATAATGCTAGTGACGTAAATCGTGGATTAAATGCCTATGAGCGTATGCAGTTAATTTGACAAAAATAGGGGGGTTAGCTTTAAATCAAGCATTATCAATTTCCTAACGTTTCTGGACATATATTACAGAAAATTCGAAGCTTTTGAACGATCTCTGAAAGACCAATTTTTACATGCTTTTAATTGCTGTGAAGAAGGAGGAGGCTTAGGTGAGAGATGCCCAGGCCTTGTGCAGGTGTTAGGAGCTAAAGGAAGAGTTCACTATTACTACAGGGAGGGAGAAGGGGGCCAGCAAACAGTACTGTCTTTATTCACATCATATAACATTTAGGTAAGTTTTCGTAGAAAAACGACAATTTAAGGGGTGAGCTTTAAATCCACTCTTTCATGATTTTGATTTTACAGCATTTTAGGGGGTGGGCTTTAGCTTCAACTGGGCTTTTAATACTCGATTTACGGTATGTGTGTTTCGCTATTTTTTGCACGAGGTGGACAAGAATCCCTGTTTAGCAAAATCAACCAGGTACAGCGTGACGTTTTTTGTAGTGGACTTTCTGAATTTTTTTTTATTTACCCACATAGCTGTCATAAACAAAACAATACCATATCTTTCCATGTTATGAGAATATTTAAGGAATGGAAAAAAATTGTTTTGTTGGTCAGGCATTTTTTCACAAATCTAAAATGTCACCCTGTGACCGAGCTTTTATTTTTTATTTCTCTTGGGCATACTAACCAACGGGAGGTTTCCCTTGGGCCTATCTCTAAGGGCCTGTCGCGGACTTATTGATATTTTTTTTACGATGACTGATTTCCCTGAAATGCTACAAGAGAGATGCCTAC
This sequence comes from Lithobius niger, assembly GCA_023313725.1. Classification (NCBI taxonomy): domain Eukaryota; kingdom Metazoa; phylum Arthropoda; class Chilopoda; order Lithobiomorpha; family Lithobiidae; genus Lithobius; species Lithobius niger. Next base: position 219,393 of record JAHWFP010261087.1, read on the forward strand.
GTTAACCATTTCCTAGGCCTAAATGGCCCTCCCAGTACACCCCTGAGTATTGCCTTGAATATAAGACGAGTAGCATTTTTGGACTTGCTTATTCCAAAAAAATAAATAGCTGTGTTTATAAGACGGGTAACTTTAGCAAGACTTTCATAAGACTTGGTATTACATTTGTGAGTTTGAATTGCATATTGGTAGTTATGTATTGTATAGTAAAGTCACCTGGGCCTGGATTTGAAGCCCTTTTCAAAATATATTTAGTTTTTGGCAAATAATCGAAAGTTTGTTTGAACAACTAGTTTGAGATTAGCACCATTGGATAGCTGTTGAAAAACTATTTGAATGGTGCATTCAAACATCAACATTGACCAAAATTTAACCGAGTTATGGATTTGAAGGCGAGGAAAGGACAGTGCTGCTGTTTTAAAGGCATAAATTTAAAAAAAGTGCCGTCTTATATTTAGGGTAATATGGTATGGTATCTTTTTCTATGCAGATTTTGGTAGTAAATTTCTAAAGACGGTAAGTATGAGATGGCATAAGACTGTACAAGTATAAGACAGTACTATTCCCCCCCCCCCCCATTTGATCCGTTAAAACTTCGTCATTGTCTTACATTTGCATTCACATCCATAATTTGACCAAACTTTGAAGTTTGAATGCACCACTCGAATCGTTTTTTTCGAGTGTTGTCCATTGCTCTAATAAGAAGTCAATACCTCAAATAGTTTTTGATTTATTTAGCAAATACTAAAAAATCCCAAAAGTACAAATTTATGCGAGGAGTCCATTTTCAGTCAGAAAAAGTTGATCTTGAATGAACATCGGCTGAACTATTCTAGGGTACCATATGTACTGGTAATAGTGGCACTGCCAGTATCTTAGGTTAAAATCGGACACCTTTTAATAGTGCTTATTTATTTTTGTTGAATTTGCAAGCTCGAAATATCTATTCACCTTATATTCAAGCAGCCTTACGTTTGTTCCTGTATGATATGTACAAGAAAGCTCACCTGTTAGAGCTGCTCTTATAATAAACGGGACAGAAAGCCAAATTAGCTCGATAAGTGATAATAACCACAGACACAAACCTGTTTAAGTTGCCTTTTGAACTGCCTGACTGGGAATTTAATCCTCGACCATTGAGACGAAAGGCTGAAATCGTACCGCTGAACCATACTGACAGAGCCTATAGATTTCTAGATTAAAGATTTTTAGATCTCTGTTAGTAAACTTTTTGCAGGGCACTTTTTTTTTTATTTCGTTTAGAAAAAGGCTCCAGCCAGGGCCTGAGGACCCATAATTCTTAACTGCGGTCTTTTCTGCTCCTCGTCGTAAAAACAAAATATTACAAAGATTAAAATATTAAGTTTTTCTAATTAGCTAAACGTTTTGTTGTCCAATCTAAAAAAAACAACATCGCTGTCTTTATCTTTGAGACGGTAGTGGTAATCATTAGTGTGCATTGTGAATATTTATCGATACCAATAGTTAGTCGCATACCAGTCTAATTTATCCGAAACTAAGGCAGCTGGGAATTGGCCAGGCTTATTTCTGGCTAGCCATAAACTAGCCATTGCTAGCTTTAAGCCACCGAGAAGTATAAAACAACACGGCTTTAGGGACTATGTTTGGCGAAGTAAAATTTAATCATTTAGGTTTGTTAATTTTGCAGTCGAGTGTACAATTATGTAATGTTTGTGGCACATTTGTCGCACGCTTTATAATTTGATGGTGATCCATGCAGAAAACAAGTAGAAAACAATAATTATTAGCTAACATTTTCTTGAGCAATACCTGATTCTCAAATCTGTCATCACTTTTCCTTTCGCTCTTTGCTCTTACAGCTGCACACTGCACTAATGAGTAACTCCTGACGGTAGAAGTAAGTCAATGAAAAAAAAACACAAGGGCTTCATGCTGCATGTTTTAATGAAGTGTCGTACCAGCGACTTAACGCTTGCACTAAAACCTTGCAGGTTACCTGCTGTCAGCTCCGTTTGTAGCACTTGGTATTTAAGCTGTGCACACAATACCTACCATTCTTACTAACGATATTATTGTTTTTAAATGCAATAGTAGTAAGTTCGAATTAAATATTCCAATTTGCTGTTGTGTATTGTGTTACACTGTGAATTTTAAGTGTTTCTGTTTTCCTAACTTGGGATCGAACTGTTACCACTATACAAGTAGCCGAAAATGTAAGTTTCTTTGTGGGTAGGAGTACCTCGTAAGCCCTTGGATATCAGTACAAATCCGAAGTCTCAGGGACCCTCGCAATACTTAACCTTTTATTGCTGGACTTGTGTTCTTTCTCTTTGAGGCTTTCGTACGAGTAGTAAAGCGATTACGTAGCCCTGTAATTTGTATCTACGAAAAATTTTAAGCAAAATCTGAAAAATTAGCCAAAAAAAAGATTAGTTGTAACTAACTAGCTTAGTTAATTTTGTTTATTAGAAGCTCACCAGTATTACGCTCATGCTCATTGGCCACCTATTTAGAACTATGGATATGTGGGTGAATTTTAGTTGATACGGGAAATGTACTGATTATGCTGCTAAAAGTTAATTATATGGTTCTCGAGAGTAGTACTTTGCCACGTTCTATGGCAAATGTTGGATATGGGTAAAGTTTTTCTGAAACTGCAACTTTTTAGTTGTGACACCTTTCTGAATGATTCTTAAATTCGTTTCGTGGAGATCATGTGAATGGATCCCGTGCTGATAAGGTCATCGGATCTAGAAAGCGTTTGGTGGTAGCATTGAAAGTGTTTTTTTTCCCCTTCCTAGACTGACTTAAACAATGGCCCATATTCTAAGCAAAAACCCATGTGTATGCTCTTGAGAACCACTTAATTTTTTTTGTGGCGTATGGTGCACAACACTTGCTAGTTTTGACACAGATGTTTTTTTATATCTTCAAATGTGGAGCTCTCAATGCTAAAATGTGGGCTAATTCATGCGTTGTGCAGAAATAATGTGGAAACGGGCTGGAACTGTTCGTTAAAGCAAGCAACACTGAGAAGCTGGGTCCGTACAGTTGTTTAAAAACCCTGAAGTGTCTTCGAAAATAATGAAATTCCTGTCCTGGAAAAGTGTTAAAAAAAACTTGAAAAATGCCGTAAGAAAATTGTCTTAACCCTTTACAAAACCGTGTGGTTTAAAAACAAAATCTACATTGCATCAAAAAACCAACACGACACCACCAACAAAGAACAAACAGTTCAATGATTAATTTTTCGGGAACTATTGCCTTCTTCAGAATCATGGCAAAAAGTGCGTGTGGTTTCATACTTTAAAATTCGTGAATTAGCACAGGAAAGGTGACGCTATTTCAAGATGTCGGTGGGGAAACGTCGTTTCCGCGAATTTTCGACAAGCATTCATCAACACAACTCGCTTGTCTTCATCAGGCTTCTAGTGCGGGGTTGTATGAGTTTGAAATTACATCGTGTTGTTGGTTGTTCTCGTTGCGTTTAGGCTGGCGACCACTGATCTGTAAAGGCCAGCTGGGACCCAAGCATCGTGTTGCTCCCCACTGTTCTTGTAGCAGAGAAGATAGGTGTGGGTGGATCAAGTGGCAGATGTTTGGATACGCTGGGGGTTGTATGTTCATGAGGGGAACTTGTGCTATTTCAGACTGAATTATGGCTATGGCCTCCAGGGCCCTTAAATGTCTATCACGGTTGGAGTTAGAGTGGACCACTGTTTTGAGTTGATCCCATGCTTTATCGTGTTTTGTCGATTCGTGGTGCATGGCTACACCATTATCTTTGTCCCCCGATCTCGTGGCAGTTATATGCTCACGAATTTTTGTGATGACGTCTTTTGGTCTCTCCTATGTAGATTGCTGGGCACTCTCTACATGGAATTTAGTAGACTGCGGAGGATGTTTTGGGGTAGTTTTTGGCTAAGGTGTCGTGTGGGGTCTTTGTAGGTGGTATTTGCACTTGGGAACAGGGGAGGTCGTCAAGAGGTGCTACGTTAGTTGTTATTTTGCTGCGTGTTTGGTATTTATGTGTAGTCTCTGGTAAGCTTTGTGGACTTCCGTGTTTCTCTCTGTTTGGAGCTGTTGTGGTATGAGGGGCAGGGTTGTCACTGGGTGGGGTTCTGTTTCGTAGCATCTGTTTTAAGTGCTGGGCGTTTCTAGTAAATCCCTGGATATTGTGCTGTGCGAGAATGCGTTGAAGGTGTTCCGTGGTTCCACGAATGTAGGTGAGGCCAATTTTGGTTGGGGGTTCACTGTTTACAGGTGCGGTTTTTTTTTTCTTCCTCTGCTCGGTTGTTAGGAGTGCGACGTCCGATGGTGAGTGCTTGTTTGATGACTTGGTTGAGGATGGCTGCTGGGTATCCCAAGTTAAGGTAATTAGTGTTTCCTGAAAAAAGGTGAGTGGTAGCTATGTTGTTGTTGGAGGAGTTCCTTACTAGGCGTACCATTTCTTGTTTTGCGATGGCTCGGAGTTGGGTGGTGGGGTGGCCAGATGTGTATAGTATACCTCTGTGGGTGGTTGTAGGTTTTTTGTAAGGTTGGAAGCTTACTTTCTTGTTGGTGTGTGTGACTATGACGTTGAGAAATGGAAGACACTGGTTGTTCTCGGTTTCCATGGTGAAGGTGTAGTCTGGGTTCCAGTTGTTCAGAAGTGAGAGGATGTCTTGTAGCTCACCTTTCTTCTGTACGGAGAAGATGTTGTCTACATGGACGTCGCACCCCTAACAACAACCCAGCAGAGGAAAAAAAAACGGCATCTGGAAACTGTGAACCCCCAACCAAAATTGCCTCACCTACATTCGTGAAACCACAGAACACCTTCAACGCATTCTCGCACAGCACAATTTCCAAGGATTTACTAGAAACTCCCAGAACTTAAAACAGATGCTACGAAACAGAACCCCACCCAGTGACAACCCTGACTAATGTGGCACCTCTTGACGACCTCTCCTGTTCACAAGTGCAAATACCACCTACAAAGACCCCACGCGACACCATAGCCAAAAACTGCCCCAAAACATCCTGCGCAGTCTACAAAATTTCATGTAGAGAGTGCCCAGCAATCTACATAGGAGAGACCAAAACAGTCGTCATCACAAGAATTCGTAGCATATAACTGTCACAAGATTGGGGGACAAAGATAATGGTGTAACCATGCAACTGAATCCACAAAACACGATATAGCATGGGATCAAATCAAAACAGTGGTCCACTCCAACTCCAATCGTGATAGACATTTAAGGGCCCTGTAGGCCATAGCCAAAATCCAGTGTGAGATAGCACAAGTTTCCCTCATGAACATACAACCCCCAGCGTTTCCAAACATCTCCCTCTTGATCGACCCACACCTATCTTCTCTGCTACAAGAAAAGTGGGGAGTAACACGATGCTTGGCTCCCAGCTGGCCTTTACAGATCAGTGGTACCAGTGGTCACCAGCCTAAACGCAACGAGAACAACCAACAACATGACGTAATTTCAAACTCTAACAACCCCGCAGTAGAAGCCTGGTGAAGCCAAGCGAGTTGTGTTAATGAATGCTTGTCAAAAATTTGCGGAAACAACGTTTTCCCACCGACATTTTGAAATCGCGTCACCTTTCCTGTGCTAATTCTTCAGAATCGTCTTCGAAAACCAGGCTTGGACTGGCTCAATTCTTATGACCGAGCTCATCACATTTTGGCCCACCAAATAAAAAAAAAAATTCAGTTGAATCGGTCATTACAAGATTAAACGCATGAGCATTGCAATGAACAAATAAAAAAATTTTTTTTTAATAGTGGGTGCTGGCCCACCGGGCAATCTCCCTCCAGCCCCCCCCCCCTACCCAGTCCGGGCCTGTCGAAAACGATGAAAAACGTTTACATCACAACATTGCTGGTCAAACCCAAATTGAACACATGCGCTTGCACACCGTCAGACCACAGATGTGGCGGTTGATCTGGACTGCCCACTTTATGAAAGGGTGGCACCAAGTTCAGGCCTGACTAGCAGGTTCCCTTGATGTGATGACGGTGGTGGGGGTCACCAGTATGGTATGCTACCAAAAGTGAAGATGCCCCACCACCAACACCGCCACTGCCTCCCCCACCCCATCCACCCCCTGCCATTGCTGACCCTGTACCTCAAGTCTTTCCATTCACCCGACAAGGTTTGGTCTATGGGGTCCCCTGCAAGACATGCGACGCCATATATGTAGGAAACACCCGTCAGCTGCGTGTTAGGCTGAGAGAACATATCAATGCTGTCTACAAATGTGACAGGACTATTGGAAGTGTTGAGCATACAAGGAAAACCAATCGTGCAGTTGCCTGGGACAAGACTTTGACCTGCTAAAATCTGATGCTCTACGTGACAAACACCAGTCAGTCATCAAAAGGTTCGAGCTGAACAGTGTTCCTCTCATGAACCTAGTAACCCCAGCTAAAACTAACGTCAGGCCTGAACTTGATGCCACCCTTGATAGAGAGTGGGCAGTCCAGAGCAACCACTGACGTGCGCGAGACGTGTGTTCAAATTTGTATTCGACGAGCGATGTTGTGGTGTAAACTTTTTTCATCATTTCTGAAGGGCGAGATAGTTCTCCAAACATTTAATTGTTGTAGTGTGTGTTCTTCCTTGGTGGTATCATGTTGTGTTTTTGGTGACGATACCGTTGAAATACCACTGTGCCAACCGGTTACCTGTGTTTTCGACAACATTGGGGCAAAAAATAGGTTCCAAGGTACACCGTGAACTTTGTGAGAGGGCCCCGGAGATCGCCTCGAGGAAAGCGAGCTGTTACAGTGCAGTGGTCAGCCTCCTCGACTTCAAACTAAGTTAATGCTGGTTCGAATCCAGCAACTGTCCTCATGAAGTAAAAATCCCTTAAAGGGTTAACAGAAAAATCATGTGGGTGAAAGCAGCCTGATTCCAAATTAAATATGATTCTGTTTTTCGTTTGTGCTTTTATGTTGAACAACAAACATAAAAACATATTGCAATACACCATTCTCAAGAATTAAAAATTAAATCACTGTGCTGAAACTGAATTGTGGTGATTGCAGCTGCAGTTTTTGTGTGTTTGTCCAGTGTCATTTAGCGGAGCAAAATCTATCACGTACATGTTGTTTATAACTGTTTTTATACTGGTATGCCTAAGCTCCATGCGTGTCTACTAGGCCTAGGCTCCATGCCTTTCTTTACCCTTACCTGTAAGATATTTCTTTTACTGTACCATAGTAAGGTGCACATTATCTTGGAGTATACAGGCCAAGCATCGTGAGTCCGCCCCGAAGAAAACTGACAAGCTGAAACTTCTCCACTGTCCACAGATGGGCCACAAAGCTTGTCGCATGGCCCAAGAATGCCTTGTACTCAAACTGGCTTGCTGCCCTCAAGCTTATGACACTTGGAACTTAAACAAATAAGAAGTGACCTCTTTCTGACTTTCAAGATTCTCAGTGGCAAAGGCCAGGCCTCAGTTGACTGGTGGCCAAGGTATTTAAACACAGATGCAGTACCACCCTTCGTCAACACTTTCATGTGGTGAACAGTTGAAACAAGCTAGCACGACACTTTGACAGTGCAACTTAATTCAAACAGCACCTTGACACAGTGGTTCCTTTTTTTCCAGCCCCTATTGTTATAAAAAGTGGTAACTTTGTGGCGTTACTCGGTGCCAAAAGCAATTTGTGCTTCCTGCTAAGAATTTTTCACTTTGAATTTTAATTTGTTCTTCAGAACAAAAAAGTGAAAACAAAATAAAATGATCTGCTGCTTCAAACACTGAGCAAATGAACGAAAATGGTTCTACAGTTGTTAAAATCAAATATGGGGACCGTGTCATGTGCAAGTTTTCTAATACGATAAAAGAAGTCCTTGTTTTCATTTGGACTTTACACACGGCATGATTATTTATTTATATGATTGTTATCCTTCAGCAAATATTCTTGGAACAAATGTTTCCTTGGTATTCTGTAAAAATGCTGTTTAAATCAACTTGAAACCCTGCTGGCAGATGCAGCTTGTTACCCTAAATCCAACGAGCCTATTCGTGCAGAGAGGTGCTATTCGTGAAAATCCACACATAGCGGTTGCCCTTTTAAGTAACCGAACAGTCAAAGTTGAGTTTCTCCAAACTGTGGGTTCATATGGTCAACTTGAAATTGGCAAACAGATGGCCACCTCATTCCTCCTAAGCGAGTGAGCCTATCCCAGGCTTATGTAAGCCTTCCTATAGATGCTATTCACGAAATGTTGCTATTTAGGAAAAAATCGGACATGATTGTTGCGTCTAAAAGTTGGCATTCCGCATATTCCCTCTTTGATTATAGCCAGACGCATATGCTCAACAAATTTAGTGTAGCAACAAATGTGCAATAAAGCCAGTATGTATTGAAAAAATCGAAAAGCAGATGGTCATGACAAAGTTAGTCTTGTAGGTCCTTGGTAAAGGTACTTTTCTGTGATAATTAGAAATGCATCAACATTTTTTTGTGTGTTAGTTAACGTTGTGAGTAATGCTTTGTAAGTTCCCCGGTGCTTAGAAGTGTATTGAAGCAAGAGTCTGCTTCACTTAAGCTTCAGACAGTTCACCTCCTTCAGGTGGAGACAAGTTTGAAATACCGTACATCAGCAAGTGAGAAAAAGAAATTCTAATAACTTTTGGATTTATATCTCTCTTCTATTATACGGCGTTTTAAGTGCAGTAAAAATATGCGGGGATTTTTCTCTCTACACCTCCTTTTTTGTAGTTGTAAATCTGTAGAGTTTACGACTTTGATTGAAAGGGGGCAATGTTTAAAAGACTTGAACACCCCAAATGAATACAGGCAAGGTTGATGTCATCCAAGCATTTGAGGTGTAGTGTAGGCCAGGGTTTGCCTCACTCGGGCCTAAGCATCTACGTGCTTCTTTTGGGCTGCTGCGTTTAACCTGCAATACTATCATTATCCAGTTGTAAGTAATGGGGCTCGGGTCCATCGTTCACACTTTTTACTTCAGTCTTAACCATGTGGTGCCGAGCAACGAGTCTCTGCCATACTTCTGACTCAGTTCTGTTTTATTATCTCCCAAGGAGGAAGTAACAAAGTCTTACTTATGTGTTATTAATATCCGTGGCTTGCCTTCACGCAAGATCGCAGGTTAGCGCCAACTCTGTCCAGGTCTCAGATTGCATCCCAATGAGATAATCAATACATCACCCATCCAGAACAAATACGTTACAAGAACTCTTAGAAAATTTTCGATTCTTAGTTTTGACCCATCAGTGAATAAATGAATGAAATGCGAACAAATTAATTTTTTTCACATTTATTTTGATCGCCGATAATGCCTTTCATTTTTCAAATGTCGTGTAAGTATTGGTATGGTTAAAGCAGTTTGTAGATGGCCAACCTTCAATGCCAAGCAGCAGGATGCAACAGATTCAAACAAATGGCTTTTCGTAAGCGCGTTTGATGTTTGTTGCCCATCGTTTTTTTGTTCTCGCCATACATCTGTATCTCAAAATGCTGATGGGCAGCAGAAATGGTGTGGTATATATATAACGAACATTACCATTTTCACTGGTACTATGCACAAAAGGAAAGGATGAGTCGACGACAACACTCAAAAATACATTTCAGTGAGGGGGAGTCTTTACCATTATTACCATGTGACAATACCCCCATGCATGCACCACAGAAAGGTAAATGTAAGCTCTAGGAAAAGATGTTCAGTCTTCTACTATTAAATGGTTAAGATTATTGTAGTGTTGAGTATTCATCCATTATAATTAAGATAATTTATCAATTGACTGGGAAGATTGGTATAGTTTCGTTGTCAGGTTATTTAAACTTGGTGCAGTCACTATCAGTGGCATGTGTAGCTAGTCAAGTGTAGTTAGTTACGATACAAAAGAAAGTGGCTCACTAGTTGCTGTTCAGATCCATTATTATTGCCATTTACGCTCTGGTTAAATAAGGTGTTTGTTATTCCTGAAGTGAAGGATGTTAGCTTATATGTGGATTTTGTGAGCACTTTAATGCTGTTGAGGTAGATGTGAGAGGTGAGGTGAAGAGGTAAATCGGTAATAAATAAGAGCGCTAGCACTTTTGCCGTGGAGAACTTCACTAGTGAGTTTGACTGGTAATATTCATGGCCATTTACAGTACACTGATAGCAGTTGATAAAAGGCAGTGTAAGTTTACGTCATGACTGCATACCTGGTTACTCAATCTACTTAACTGCCTTGAATATTGGCATACGACGGTGATTACAGTGGCGACTTTCAGTCAGTCAGTGGTTAGCTGACGAGAGAAGCTTAACCGATTCGAAAACAAATCTGCAACATATGTAATCGTCCGTGAAAAGTGCTTCAGTAAAAGAGGACAGGGATATCCCCAAAAATTCAATTCCATAGAAACTGAGTACCTAAAATGTTGTGTGCTGTGTTCAGTGGATTTTCACCTGCGGAAAGAAATGCTAAGCCATAATCTGGTGAGGTCCTATAAGGGGTAAAGCCCTCTAATCCGGTGAGGTCAGGATAAGTCACGAAAGCAAAAGAAGGGATGCAGATGAGTTTGGCTTCTCATGCAGACTAGAGAAATACCATAAGCTGCAGTGCAATAAATTGATTTTCTAGTTGTTTGACACCTTCCCGTGCCCCAAGATTCACATTTTGTGGCTGTTGAAGGCAGTGGGCACTTGTAATAGTTATAGGGAGAGACCGATATTAATATCGGTATCGGATCTGTATCGGTGTTTATTTACCGATATTTTAGCCGATACGACCAACTTCCGTGCGCGCTGGCTACTTCACCTAGCTTGAGAGAAACGCTTCCTGCATAGCATCGCTTGTATCCCATGACGTCATCTGCACAGCAGTTTAGTGAATTCAATGCGTGTGCATTGCCAGATTCGGGTGGCTTCTTGGGATTAGGCCTATCTGCAGTGTACGTTGGGTTTTTTTTTACTGTCGATGGTACATCTGCGGATCTGACACCACTGATGAAAAAAAAATTAGAAATTACTTTTCTTGCACACCAGTTTCATAATGATGAAAATATGAGTTAGAATTTCTGACCATTGACTTTTTTTTTTTAATCTGTATCGGATCGGCGTGTGGGGGAAAAATTGGTATCGGATCGGATCAGTATTTTGCTGCATCGGTCGATCCCTAAATAGTTAACTTGAAGTATGTGTGCCTGGTTAAACTATAGAGAAGGCAGTTTGAAAATACTATGGAGGCGGTGATTATGTTGTGAAGTAATACATTAAAAGCATTTGTTAGGTCGTAAATCGCAACGTCGGCTTGTAACTTTGCTTCCAACAGTTTGCCAGTACTTTGAGGAAGTGGTGTATCCCGCATTCAACTAACAGGATTAGGGCCAAGATATAGGCAGCGAAGAAAACGAATATTTGTGTGGCAGTGATTTTTTTCCATGCATTCACTGAGGAAGCATGTGCAGCTAATAGTATAAACCGTTACTTCTAAATATCCCTGATCACCGGATTTATTTTAATATTTTGTGTTACTTAGAAGGGTCAAACAATCGGAGAAAATTTGAATTACATTTCTTAAAATTTCCACACCGACTGCATGAAAAAGTATTTTCCAAACCCTGTTGTTTGGTTTTATTTTTGCTTAATGTGATGTTAAACGCCAAGAATATAAAAAATTGCACCAATTCTTGAACATAACTTTATGAGGCGTTATTTTCAGTTGTAATTACTGTGTCAACAGAAGTACGGGCGGTGTTTTAGCATCCTAATTTGCACAGGGCTTTACAGTTCAACACTAAGGGCTTGTAAAATGCATGTGCGAAGTAAAAGCCTCAAAAGGAACAAGGAAGAAATAACTAGCAAGGTGCGCATTATTAAACCACTAGAGCGACATTTCGAATCTTACTATGTCTTGTTGTCAAGCTGAAAAGAAGAGCCTAAGCCACAGTAACGGTTTAGCTTGACAACGAGACTTTGTCACGCTAGGGTTTTATTTTGCGCACCTTGCTGGCTATTTGTTCCTTGTTGTATAAAATGCATACATATCCTTAGGATGGGCGTGTCCATGTTGTGACTGTCGCTTCATACTCCATCGCCTGACACAAGGTTGTAAGGGAGATGGAGAATCCACAGGTTTCGTTTCCTGACTACAGGCCAGTTGATTAAGCATTGCTGGAATTGTTTACCAATGCAGTGCCAAGAGGTGTTAATTTCCAGCATGTCTATGTACTGGCATTGAGCCGGAGGCAAAACACGCAGTTTCCATGCCAGTTGCCTTGATTTGAAGTAACGAAACTCTTTACGATCCCTTCAAGCTCGTTTGAATGGTGCCGCTTGCTAACTGCTGTATGTTTTTAAACTACTTTCAGCACAAGTGATTTTTTTTTTTCACGCTTAGTTATTAGTAAAACCCGTAACAAGCGTAATTTTTAGCGTAGTATAACAGTGAATGTACTTACTATAACTCATGGGCAGGCGGTTGTCAGTTGGTTTGGGATTTCACCTGCACTGACATCTTGGCACCGTCTTACCTTAATCATACTTCGTTGGAGCCTTTGAGCGCCGCCTTTGTTGCCGAAGCAAAGAAGAAAGGCAAGTATGAATACCTGGACAACCGGTATTTATTTTGCCCGGTGGCTGTTGAGACTTTGGGATCCTTTGGTCGGGGTGGCCTGGCCCTGATGCACGATATCGGTCGCAGAATTTCCAGGGCCACTGGAGAGAAGAGGTCGACCATGTTCCTTCTCCAGCTTATTGGGATGGCAGTTCAGCGGGGAAATGCCGCTTCGCTCCTGAACACCATTCCTTCCAGTGCCTTCCTCTATGAATACATAAGTGCTTTCGTCAGCGAAGCGCACATTTGTCAGGAATTCTGCTCTTGTCTGTGTGTCTTGCCCAGAAACGGATTTCAAAACTATCTTTGTTGGGTCGAAAACACCTGTTTGTTGGTTTTGTTTTGCTGTCTTCGTTGTGTTGCTTTTGTTTCTGTGTTTTTTTTTAAGTAATTTAATTATACCACACTTGTTGTAATGTTATCTTGTAAATTTGCTCTGTAATAAACACAGTTTAATGTTAAAAAAAAAAATGAGAGCTAGAGCATGGGGTAATAATGTCCAGCATTATACCAGCATTAGACCCGACACTCCAGCATTAGACCCGACACTTTTTCCTTCATGTTTCTCCTAGTTAAAAATTAGGTCCAATATAAATGAATAATACGGGACGGAAAGCCAATGGGCTCGAGATTGGTTTAATAAATACGGATGCAAACCTATTTACGTTGTCTTTTGGACTTATATGTCAGACTGCCTCAGCGGGGATCCAACCCGGGACCTTTGAAATCAAAGGCCAAGGTCCTACCACTGAGCCATATTGACAGGCTGAGGTCCCGGGTTCGATTCCCCGCTGAGGCAGTCTGACATATAAGTCCAAAAGGCAACGTAAATAGGTTTGCATCCGTATTTATTAAATATAAATGATTGTTTCATTATTATTATTATTATTATTATTATTATTATTATTATTATTGTGAAGTACTAGAAAGCTGCAACAACACAGTGGGGATCTGCCATTTGTCTTGAATTTTTTTTATCAAGGGAAAGTCACTAAAATACGCACAATCTCAAACAAACGAAAACCATTGGTATCCAGCAAATTTTCCACGGCTTTTAAGTTTTTTTTTTAAAACCTCCTACTGTCTTCTTCAGGCCACTGGTGAACGTGTTTTTCTTCGATTTACACAACTACCATTGTGCTTGGATTTAGAAAAAATGGGGTTCCAGTCGGAAAATCCACTGCTCACACGTTTTAATTCTATGTGGTGTAATGGTTCATTCTTTTGGAATATAAGTTAGACATTAATGCTAAAGAATGTATTGGTGGACGTTAGATAAAAAGAAGTAGAGCATCCATCTAGGCGCCATCTATTGGGAGGAAAATTGAACAAATGTTAAAACCGTATTTAAATTGCATAAAATCATATTCAATGGATTTCAATTGTTTAAGATGGTATAATAGCAACAGTCGAAATTGTCCTCTTAATATTTGTATGTGAAGGTGATGCACATTCAGGGTAGATGCGATGCTTTGGCTGTTCAAAGCATCGCGTCTTCCCTGAGGTCTATGTTGCATCTGCATTGCTTCTGCATTGTAGTGGCTGTGCCACAGTGTAAATACGGTCTATTCATTGCCACTGTTCTTTTTTCCATATTTTTTTGCAACAGGGATAAAGAAAAAGAGGCCCTAAAGGATGCAATGGATAATGACTATAGGAACAAGTCTCCTCACGGCTCCAAATCAAGTATTGCAAAAGATAGCCCTGTTTAACATTGGCTGCTGCAGCTGCGTTTCTGCTTTGAAAGTGTTGCCGCAGCCTGAATGATCAGGACCTTCAGGAAATGAGCGTTGTGTGTTTGAGACTTACCAAGGATAGCACTAACTCAACTTGCCCCTGGGCCATGTGACATTTATTTTATTTTATGCGGAGCTGAAAATGTGCCGTGGATTTTGAGTTTATGTTTCCGTTTTGTCTTCGATGGGACTCTATACGAGCAAGGCAAAGAAAAGTTTGCTCCAGCGTAATAATTTTCCATCAGTTTCCTGATGATACTGGACTCGAATTCGCGCTAGCCACCAAATAGCGCACAGTTGCTGTAAATTGTTTTGTTGTAATGTACACGCAGTATGTGCATAATATTGCCGCAGTTTTATATGATCTTTGTACGCCATTAGCACTGTTCTCAAGCTACAAACGAATTTATAGAATTTGTGTTTCGTGTAGTCCGATAGCAGAATGGTCCAGGGGAAGCATAATAAGAGCATCTTGCCGAGAATCAGAAGCAGAAAACAAAACCAAAAAAAATTCTTTGTAGTTGTAATTGTTACTTTTTCTAGTATCCTGTAGCCTGCATTATGGTAGCCTGTACCCTATACATTACCCATGTTTCTGCCGCTGAGTCTTGCTGACGATGTGAGAAATTTTTTACAAGCTTTTGCCTCCTTTGGGTAAGGCAAGTTTGCGACTATTACTGTGTCGGCTTTGCGACACCTGCATTTTTTGTGGTAGTGTTGCAATTTGTGCTCAAAGAACAAAAGTGTACGAGTTCGCGTGGCGTGCAGTGTCAGGCGGAAAAAAAAACAACCTTTGCGTTAAAATGTTCCAACTTTTTGTGTTCTCGCAGTGGGAGGTCGAATTAGAAATTCCGTACCTGCCCTTGAGTATAGACCACTTGTCAGGCAGCGTTTTTTGCCTGTAGTTATGGCCTTAACAACTGATCCACAGCAGTTTAATTCTTTGTATATTGGGTGTTAATGGGGGGTATGTGAACTAAGTCGTTGGTTGGATCTGAGCGATATTTGTTCAGTTATGCACATGACATTATTATTATTATTTCTTTCATATAAATGATATGACCATATTGTTGGTCTCTTTCTTTTAAATTCCAGCAGTGCGCATGAATCATTGCATTCATAATGAACTTACCAAGAGGTATGTGCATCATCGTGTGCAAAGCAGTGTGTATTACGGTTATATACTGCTTTACCTCTCCCGTATGATTTGCATATTTTTCATATGCCATATTAAGACAACGTTATTATAAGGATAACGATCGCACCCAAGAAGCTTTTTTCCCTTCAGACTCTTTCCGCTTTTCCCAGTGATCCCATTTAATGACATTCCATGTGTGATAGTAGAGATGCAACTACTCCACAGACTTTGTCGTGTGGCTCCAACCCTAGAATCTACGAAACAGCCGAAAGGTATGATCCTCCAAGTTGGACTGGGCTTCGTCAGCTTCTATTGCAATTTTTAAACGTATGTATGGAAGCGCCATAGATTTTGACGATTAATGGAAAAAAAATAATCAAAACCCTTTCATGCCACGTTTGTCTACATTTTAACCTTAATAGGTTTACAAGCCTTGTCGTTGCAATCACTTTAACACAGTCAACCAAAAAAAGTCATTTTGCTAGAGGCCGGAGAAATAAATCTTCTAAGGTTTTCTCAGTCGTTACTTAATATAGCTTTGTGTTTGATTCTACTCTATTTCTTTACTTCACCCTCGCATATTCAGTTAGTCCTATACCAACTAACGCATTCTTAAGTAACGTCTCGTTTGTTTCTGGCATTGTATTTTTGTATTATATACTTCGTGTGCCTCTGAAACAACTCCCTTGAAATTTAGTGCAAAGTACTTTCAAAGATTTTTGTTCATATTTTATAGGCGATACAATTTGTAATTTGTAGACAATTTTGTAGAAATGCCTTCAGCGGTCAGTTTTGGTGGCCAAATGAGGGCTTTCCATAATGACTGAGAAGTAGGGTTTATCTGAATGTAACTTTTCTTTTGTTAATATTGGAGAAATACCTCCCTTTTCCTCCCCATGACAAGTGGGCTTATCCAAGTTGTCACAATTATTGTAGTTTTTCCATGTCCTTGTCCCGTGTTTCACGTTCCCTGCAGTTGCTTTTGCAAATTTTTTTTTTTTAATTACGGTCAACAGCTGTATTATTTCTTAATGTTTGTGTTCAAATAAAAGTATGAACAGTGAATGATAAACATTTACGAATGGCCTTATTACTTAACCTGCAACTAAGACAACACAGCTGCATCTCCCTTTTTCATAGATCCATGTTTTTACAAAACAGAATAAGAGAATTTTTTTTTAAAGAAATTTTTGACGAGCCTTAAGTCAGCCGAAGCAACTTAATGCTTGTATGGCTGAACTGGCTCAATTTTGAACATTACCAGATTTTTTAGAGAAGAAGAAACATCTGGTAAAGGGAGGTGCCAGCCCGGGGATTCGATCCGGGAAACCTCCGATCATCGTCGGGGTCGAAAGATTGTCCAGAATTAGCCAGAATACATCCCATAGCCGCTGAAGGAGCATGGTAGCCTCTCACGCTACCCTGGCCGGCAGTCCTGGCGGGGACTTTGCCAAGGTCCCCTTTCCAAGGGTTCGACCAGATCCGCAAACCTCCAGCAACCAGGCTGAGCTCTCTCACAACTCAGCCACGATGACCACTGAGTGACACCCTTGTAGGATTTTGGCCACCACCCCCAATATCAAAAGCTGTTGGCAACATGCCGCTCAAGAAATTCAACAAACAGCCATCCCAGACGTATATTTTCATGGTTTCTTTCATATACATGTGCGTACTACAATTTTCAACTGCCAGTTCTGTTATCTGATTTTTGGCTAACTAATATGGTACGCTGTTGTCGAGCAAATGAGTCAACTAATTCAGATGACTTCTAAGAGAAAAAAACAACAAGCCCAACACTTGGTACTTGCAGTTGCCACTTGCAGTTTATTAATAATGATACGCGCAAGGACCAAGTGTCGGACTTGTTTTATTTTTTCTCTGTATTACCTTGCATATCTCTATGGGAGTGACTTTTTCAGCTTGAAATCGTCGTTAAACCTCAGTAATAATAAGGATTACGGCATACTACTGATGTTTTCAGAATAGCATCCTCATCTCTGCATGCTGCATCACCTACTAACAACTTCGGAACCTACTAACAAGATGTTATCATGCCTCGGGTGTATTATTTACACCTACGTACAGTTTTGGCTTTCCGACAAACTGCTAAAAATAAAGGTATTGCACAGTTCGTGCTGTACTGATAGTTTTTCTTTGTCTTGTGAGCATATGTTTTTATTTTTAGTGAAAATATTAACTTAAACCTTTGGATCCTAAAAACGTATTGGTACTTTTTTATTAACTGTTTCTGAGTGCCTGAAAATGTGGTATGTTTCTCACTTTCGACTTACTGTAAAAAATTGGAGGGTAGTACGGGCCCAGTTGCTTAGCTAGGCTCATTGTTGGTCATATCAGTTCACTTTTCAGTCGCAAGATGGCAGAACCATGCAGCAGAATTGCTGTTTTTCGGGTTTGAGGTGAAGTCCAACATGGCGTCGAGTGTGTGTTGCAACCTAACTTGCAACTGAAACCGACGATGTTGATAGTAACATGCAACAGATAGACTAGAATGACACCAGAAAATGATTACATTGAACAAATATTATCATTAAGGTTAAACTTGATCTGTTTATTTTAGACTTGAGCAGCTTTGTTTGTCACTAGTATTCTTTCGTTGTACTTTTGCCAAAATACAAATGCAGTCTTTTTTCTTTGTTTTTCACAAAAAGAAAAATTGTTTTTTTAATATTTTTTTTATTTTCAATTTTCACCTAGGTTTCCAAAAAGTGCACGTTCATGTATGTTAGTTGGTGACAATTTTTTTTGTAAGACACTGTGAAACAGTACGTCAGGCTCAGGCGTCAAAGTGCTAAATCTCAGCTTAAATTTGTTTAATGCTCAATGCCCAATAGGCTCTCTACCATCGTTTTCCATTTAACAACAGCCCTTCCACTTTTTGTTTCAGGGACGACCAACTGTAGTCGTGTTATTGAATGCTCTAGACGTTAGGGGGTATTTCAGTGTTTAAAATATCGGATTGAGACATAATCGAGTGTACGTATCGGAAAATGTCTGGGGACTGTCATTCGGGGTGTGGCAAGTGTAGGCTTTGCAATTTTAGGCTGCACCCCATGAAGAATTTGCAAGGTATACTCGGAGGTGGAAATTGCGTCGTTTGAAAGAACATGAAGAAATCGCATCAGAAGAAAGAACTATGTAAGTGATTGGCATCAGAAAGATCTTTGTAGTCGTTTCCGGCGTGAATTTAAACTCTGCCCATCTATCTCCACATCATCCCAAAACAGGTTGTGTGATGATGCCGTCATCACACGTCCACCTCATTCTGGGTTTTCGCTCTCTGTCAATGCTCGCGCAGGTGCACACGCCACCTAGCGGCGAGAGCAGAAGCCACTCTCTCAGTTCGTGCCCAGACTGGCTTGGGAACAATCACTCTCACTGTTCGAATAAACTTAATGCAAATATGAATTTACCATTTTTCTCTTGACTACCCGGGTGTTATTCTTGACGATAAATTGACATGGCAAAACCACATCAGTAAAATTTGTGAGGCGGCCTCACGAACACTACGATTCTCATACAGAGTTCTTCGTAATGCACCTCCTAAGGCACGACTGGTGACTTACCAAGCCCTTGTTAGGTCAAAATTAGTCTATGCTGCTAGTGTTGGGACCCTTACCAGCAAAATGCTGTTAGTGTTGGGTCCCTTACCAGCAAAATGCTGTTAACAAAATTAATCTCTTCAACGTAATGCAGCTAGACATATTACTCGCCAGTTTGGAACTGACGTCTGTGTTACTAAACTGGTTGCTGATTTGGGGTTGTGTACTTCGCAAACTCAACGAAGTAAGAATGGGCTACTTCTTCTTTTCCGGATCTCTCATGGAAGTACGGTTGTTGATCCAAACTTTCATGTGCCTCACAGCCGTGGTGATCATGAAAAAAAAAATCTTGAGTTTTCCAAAAAAAAGAAACTACGCTTCTCGTTTTTCCCACGCACCATCTTCCAGTGGAATGCTCTTTCACCTCAGTCATATTGTGAACACTTCATCCTGTGAATCCTTTAAAAATAGGCTTATGGATTCCAGAAACGCAGTTTCATGCAGTGACCATGGATGATTTTTTGTGTTGTGTATTTTTTTGTTTTTTCTATTTTTGATTGTTTTGGTTTTTTGATCTGCCTATAAATGCTGCCCTAATGCTCTTGCGCGGCAGCTAATAAATAAATAAATAAAAGGACATGGGAAAGAAGGGAATCTCACAAAAGATGGCACCTGAACAGAAGAGCGATGAAGCCAAGGTAAAACAAACTGAAGTTCTTACGATCCATGGATGTAAACATGGACTCGATATTTTCAAAGTAAGCGGTGTGACATTTTTAGATCCATGGACTATAACTTAGAAAGGCGCACGCCGCAGTGTTGATTTCGGTCGCCTAACGATCACGGCAACAATCGGCCATATGTAATGACTTAAGTTAACAAGTCGGTAGAAATTGAATCTAATGTGTCAGATCCAATAGGTATAACGGAAATTGGAGTTAACTTAACCCTACTTCTTTACTTAACAATACGGTTTCGGTAGATTTTATTCTTAGTTCAGTACGCTCCCACATCCAAACTCTTAATTCAGTACGCTCCAAAAATAATGAAATAATGACATGGAAACCAGGCTGTCAATTAAGGTGTGTATTTTTATTATGGAACAAATGCATCTATGTCGTAAAATTCAGAGTAAAGTTATCTTTCAACTCTGGCTCCACAATGCTAGAAGAGTACATTTAAAAGGATTTCATATCATACAGGACACTTGCAGATTCCCCCCTTTCAGGTTTGTGCCCCCTCCCTACCCCCCAACCAATAACTACACTCTTCAAAAAATGATAACTTATTGGAATGGGTGCTGGATTTCGGACCTGAAATCACGGTCCCAGACGATTCGGTCCCGGCAAAAAATTTGGTCCCAAGAATTAAAAAAAACCGCAACAATTGGTCTCCCAAGTTAAAAAATAATAATAGAATGCCAGTTAAACTTGATGACCAATAATGACAGTATCGTCCCAAGTTATATTATTTTAAACTTAGACATATTGGTGACATTTCTAAGTTGCCAAAGTTTCCAGAGTTTCACTCTTCATATTTTCTGGCAGCGAGTTCCCGGTAATTCTGACTGGGGTGGCTTTAGGATGTTTTTTGTTCCCATG
Source organism: Lithobius niger (assembly GCA_023313725.1). NCBI lineage: Eukaryota > Metazoa > Arthropoda > Chilopoda > Lithobiomorpha > Lithobiidae > Lithobius > Lithobius niger. The sequence continues at coordinate 239,989 of JAHWFP010261087.1, forward strand.
CGAAGTGCGGCCCCCTCCCCAGTTTTGCTTGGGCTGCGGCAGATGTGCAAGCGATAACAAAATGAAAATTGAGTGTATAGCACTTCATGGAGCACAACTTTTCCATTTTTTACTAAATTCACTTAGCCACTCTAACTAGTTCATTGTTTTTTCTTGTGAGACCAAATTTTCGTACGGGTTATATCTTATACGCAACTGAATTGTAGCACTTTTGCTTACTTTTTTCAGTAGAAAATCTGTCGTCACATACTGCCCACCCCAACTTGCCCACATTTTCACTAATAGCCTTCTTACCGTGAGTTATCAGTCACGTGGCAGACATGGGGTAGTTTTGATTTCTTTTTTGTGGAGTCATTATTCTGACTCCTATATCGTAGGTCATCGCAGAGCCCATACCGAAGAGAAAATTTAGAAACTTGAATCACCATGGGGTGGCTTGCTGCGGAATTGGGATAGCTTTGATTAAAAGCTATTGGGAAGAAAATACCAAATCTTCACAACGGTTACTGCTGGTTGATAAATTCTGGTACGTTTTTGTTGTTCGTTACTTATAATAGCTATCAGTGAAAGTGAATTAAAAAAAAAATTCTTTTTCTAAATTTGCACACCAGAATTGGGTGCCCCTGTTAGTCATTTTTTTTTTTTTGGGCTTCCCCCACCCCCTCCTCCCCTGTATGGCACGGCCCTGCCTGGTTCGCCAACAAAGAACAGTTGACCACTGCTATAAAGTAATACTTACCTCACCCAAATAATCTGCAAATAGTTTTAGGTAACCTTGGCTTGCCCTCTTATCAAAGCAAGGTCATGAAAGAAGGTGACTTCAACAGGAGATATACGCAATATCAAAAACACTTTCAACTACCGCAAGGTCACATACTATGAAATAATGCCCTGAAGAATTTATTGCCAAAGACTACTAAATTACTGGTTGCAAGCCCGTAAGCTAATCAAGGGAATGAAGAGAAATAAATACCATAGCAAGAGGATGAATGAACAAACACCAGTTGTGGCATGCGGGATGCAATGGAAACCAATGTGCCTCCATCTCGACGAAAAAAAATCACATTTCGTCGCATAGCCAGTAATCAAACGTGGGTCTTTTGATAACATCGCCTACTCGTACGTTTAAGATTGTGACTGGTTAGAAGCTTTTAAGGCCAGTTTGATGCTATATGGAGAGTGTTGTGGGAGCTTAGAGGTACTGTAGGAGCAGATGACATGTTATCTTAAGACTTGGTATGATTCCTGGCCACATGAGGACACATGCTGGTTTTCACCGCAGTCTCCAAATGCTATGACGATTGTCTGTTTAGATAAGGGATATTGTCTCCAGCATCTAACTTTGGCTGCTTTAGGTGCTCTTGAAGCCCCGGGCCAGACTCAACTATGAGGACCAGCCCTTGAACATTTTGATTTTACCCTCTGAATTTCCAACCCTAAACATCATTAGATGCTGAGCCGAGACCAAGAAGCCCATATGTGTTTCACTCAGCTGAATGACGTTAACGCACCAAATTTAAACCGCTGCAAAATTAGATTGGACTTTCCTGTGAATGGGCTTGTACTATCTCTCCCATACACTCTGAAGATGCTATACACGGAAAGTACACGTCACTATGTTGCGGTAATATACAATTTGGCACACAATTCATGCTGAGTAGAGTAGATACACAGTAATGTGTAATGCCAGTGGAGAGTCTTCACAGTGTTGGTATTATTAAATCTTGTAGTGTGTGACTGGCTATTTTATGTACAGAAGGAGCCAACATTAGGTGTTGAGTGAGAACGTTAGCCTCGACGTTTCAAATCACTTCTGATTCATTTTCAAGAGGAACCTGTAACTAAAGAAACATGTAAGCACAAATCAGGCTTGATACGAGGGAAGCCTGGAGTCAAGCCAAGAGTACATTTTAAATTTAGAAAAAAATGTGTGCGAGCCCAGACGAAACTGGGACAAGTTACAGTTCCATCTGGGCTCACGCACATTTTTTACTATAAGGCTGAACGTCAGGAAAAACCTCTTCGCAGTTGACTTCTCACCAGAGGATGCTTGTGGGGTAGCTTCTTTGAACGGTTTTTAAGTTGTGCCTTGACAAATATCTGTCACTAAAAGGGATGTAATAAGCAGCATTACTGACTAGCAACAAATCGTATGACTTTCGCCATAAGGGTTTGAACGTAATTAATGTCAACAAAGACTTGTAGCTACCTGTTCAATCTATTGTGCTCTGGCCAATGACTTTTATCCAACGTAGTTACCCATTTTCATTACTGAATACATTTTTAATCTACCTGTATTAGGAAGACATGCTGTTTCCGATGACAAATGCTGATTTTATGCTCCTAAAATACTTGCCTTTTAATTCAAGTTTAATTTCGTTAAAATTAATGTTCCATGCCCAACAACACCCCATAACTTCAAGGCAACGTAGTGGCCCTCCACCGGAGTGGCATCCTATGTTACATTACTCATTAATGCCAACGCATTGATCATCACTTTCATTTCGGGCACAACGCAAAGCAGACGTCTCTGTCTGGCGCTGCTTTTATTGCCTCTCCATGTTCAACTCTTGTACTTTGTCCAAACGTGTTTTTATTCAGGGAAATCAACATTTGTTTCACCAAAATTGTGTAAAATCTGTTATTTCTGGCTAACCCATGTGATGTTTGCAGAGCCCATACCGAAGAGAAAATTTAGAAACTTGAATCACCGTGGGCAATGTCTGTGAAGAGGCAGGACAGTGTACCATGAAGTGTTCAGCCTCGGTGAATTACTCCTTGCAGCACCCAGACCAGTTCGTTGGATACTCTTCTTCATAAGGAATTTGAGTTAAATGAGGCTTGATTTTATTGCCCACTTAATCACCAAACAAGGTATATGCAAATCCTAACAATTATGTCAATTCGACTACTGGATTTGCCTCAGAATTCGACAGCTATTGTTAACGTGGGAAACCCTGAACTCTGAGGAAACTCCTAGTGTACTCAAACCGGTAATTTTATATGTGATTTCGAGCAGCGTTTCTTCAGTATATGATGAGATCAATTCTTCCGACACTGCATTACATGAGGATAGAGTGGGAAAAAACGTTGTGAGTGCGATGGGAAAAATCATCGAGGCGCTGCAGCTACCGTCATTTGAACTGCCCGAGGCAAGACCAACGTGCGTAGCAGACAACATTGATCGCTTCGGCTTGGGAGAAGGTGCGTCCCAGGAAGGGATAATCGATGAGGACAGTGAAGTCGACGTTTTGAAATTATTGAATGGTAATGGACTCCCTCCCGCACCTGAAGGGTGTGGCGCTTGCTTCTTCCATTAAACACTCGGACATTGCGTCCACTTTGATCATCTCTGCGGAAATCATATCGAAATAGCCTCCTTCACGAGAGAAGAAAACAGACAAATCTAAGAAGATCGATTCTGCTGCCAAGTCGAGAAAGCATTGCAGAATCCTTCGTCTACTAAAAGTGGAGACAAACTAAGTCATTCAACGAACTGATCTATACGCTCGACGCCCTCCTCTGGTATCAATAAACATTCTTAATTGAAGCAAGAAGATGATGAGCCATCAGTCCTCTTTTCGTTGTGTCATACACAGCTCAGATGGACAGGTGAACAACCATATGTCCTCTGTCTGTACCTCTGACGACATGCTGACCATGGAATCTCCCGTCGTCCCACAACAGTTGGGTCGAGCAGTAGTAGTCTTCTCCAGTAGCTACGAGTCATCTCAGGGTGATACTTGATCGTACCATTGCATCTTACTGTTGCCAGTTCACCGCCGCCAAACTGCCTTGTCACCGTGGCGTTGTCGTCATCGTCACATTGCCATGCTTTCATGCCATCACGTCACCACGTCAATTCTTCGATGACGTCGGCCCCGACCAACGTGATATTGTCGCCATATCGCCCAGATTTTGTGGCAACACCGAGGTACGACGGTCACCGAACGATCTTCCATTCTGCCCGTCTACCCGTCTTCTGTCATGCCAGATTCTTATTGCTACCCAGTGGATGTGGACCAATGGACATCAGATAGTTTTTCGGCTAGGCGTCCTTCAGTAAGATTCAGTAAGAGAGACTTTAAAAAGAGAATTGTGTCTCGTTAGTCTTAGAGGATGCCTATCTTCATATGCCCCTCTATCCCACAGTCTCCCATTGGTTTAGGTTCGTCTCACAGAAGGTGGTCTTCCACTTTGAAGTATTACCCTTCGGTCTGTGCACGGCCCACACATGTTCACCTTGGCTGTTCACACATGTTAACCATGTTCACCTGACCTGTAGGGGAGTTCTTCCATCAGCATGAAATCCACCTACACGCATACCTCGATGACTGGAGTATCCGGAACATGGAAATGGAAGTCCTTTTGAGAGAGCTGCACTTCTTCCCCAGCCTCAGAATGAACCCGAAGAAGTTCCTAGGTGCTGAGTTCACGTTCCTAGGTGCCGACTTTGATTTGAATTCCTTCAGGCCATCCAATGAGAGAAATTTGAATTTAAAAGGATCGAACCAATACCTTCAAACCAAAAAACAGAAAATGCGAGGAACCTCTCGACAGGGAGAATGCGATTCCATTGGATAACCTCCCAGGGACACTCGAATGGTGGGCATAACCCATGAACCTCTCTGCAGGAGTTCCTGTGTGACACACTTCAGATGGACTGCTCTTCACACAAGCTTCAAACTGGACTGGAGCACCCACATGGGATCGGTGATGGGGTCTTCGAACAACCATGAGAAGACACTTCACATCAGTGTGTAATGTCTTCAATTCCTTCCTCTGCTGGTTTCAGTTTGTCTGACACAAAACATCATTTTTCATGTTGGACAACACCTCGGCTGTCGCCTATATAATGAAGGAAGGAGGACCAAGTCTTGTCCATTGCAGAAGGAAGTCTTGATGTTGTTCAACCAATGCCTCTCCCTCAAGCTGCAGGCGCATCCCAGGCAAGCTCATTGTCTTTGTTGGCGAATTGTCAAGAAAGGCCAAGGAATGGCAATGCAAGACGATTTTTCAAGAGTGGGGGAGCGCTTGTGGACCTGTTGTTGATGAGAGCCAGCTTAGCGTCTTCATCTTACCATTCCCAGAAGTAGGCATGGGCAACAGTCTGACATTTCTTGAATGGGTCTGCATGCCTATCTGTTCCTGCTGTTTTGCCTTCTGCAACTGGTACTGAACAATACTCGGATCTTTCATCTCAATCACCCGAGGTGGACAACAGCTTTGTGGTTTGTCGATCCAATGAGCTGAAGATATACACCCCGATCGTCCATCCGGAATGGAAGGACGGCCTCTCATAGCACAAGGGATTCTTCATCCAAACTCCACCTTCAAGCGTGGAAACTTTGAAGGACCGTCTGCTAAAATCGTAAACAGGATGTTGCGCTGCCACAGAGATGCCACCATTAAAGTATATGAAAAACAAATGGAAAAATAGACAGAGTGGTGCAGGGCAGAACACTACCTTGTAGATATTTTGGGAACTCATTTTCTTAGAACCGAGTGAAAGCCCCAATACCCCTGTGTATATCTTTTTGCAGTGCAGTTTTGACACCAAGTGATGAACTTCAAACGAATGAGGATTTGGAACCACTGTCTGTCAACAGATGGCACCACTTAGCAAACCTGCCACTCCGTTATTTGTGTCGCCTTTTAGCAGAACATTGTGGTAGGCAAAGGGGACTTTGGTTCAACATAATGGTAAATTGCAACCAAGTGCGCAATTACTTTAGTCTATATTCACTTAGTTTAATTTTTTGTATTTTCCAGCAGTGAGTTTCAGGCAGTTTCAATTGGCAGAGGGCTTAGGATATCTTCCCTTAAACGTGAAGGGGGCCCTCAGTATTGCCAGATTGGGGGG